>OX411544.1:79779992-79945010 GCA_948146395.1 Fragum whitleyi
AGATTTACATGCAAACTATTTTCTAAAAGGTGTTATCCATGATTCTGAATTCTGTCTATGGCACTTTGAACAAGTATCATCACCTCAAAATGTAGGTTCTTATTTCAATGGGTTTTGGTAGATAACTTTCAAATAAATTTTATGCAAAAGTATTGATGAAATGATTGTAACATTAATATCAATTTCCAGTTATGCAAATGAATAGGACACAAACCAGGGACTTATGGTGTCGAGTAAGTTTGATTATATTTTCACCAGAGGTGTAATATCCTAATCCCTATCCTGCTTCTTTAAATTTTGTTTCAAACAAATTGCCGATTGTTTGAGAAGAAATGAGGTTTTATGTAAGATCGGACTGCACGTCTCTGTAGGCTGATCGTTGTCTTAAATGACTGTCAAAGATATGTTTAAACAGTATGATGCGAACAGCACGAGAAGGCTTAAACTTACTCGACTGAACCCAATATATCCACCATGAACCATATTTCCTGCAAACGGATCATTTTTGGAGAGTGTATAGTTATTCCCATCTAAGCTGAATTGAGCATTACCAATTCTGTTCGCTACTCTGCCGCATAATGCACCAAAATAGTTATTGTTTGTTTCATAATCTTAAATAAGAAATGAAAAATGGGTAAATGAAGGGCGATATTATCCATGATTAATGCCCTGGCAGGGCGGAGCCTAAGTAACGGGTCGTTGCACTTAAGGTTAAGGGAAATCAGCTTTTATCTAAAATAACCTTCTTCAAAAGAGAGTCGACATAAATAACTCGAGACCCTAAAGCGTGGATTGGTAACCAAATCCTCGTAACTTCAGCTTAAACAAGAAACCCAAACTTTTGAAAAGTAAACTCGCCAAATTACATCACAAATAAGCCCCGCCCTGCCAGTTCATTAATTACGCAGAATAATAAAACTTCAATCACTACTTTACTAAATAGCTGATTTAATTTCAATATCACTCAATATTATTAATTTAACTTTATTTAGAAGTAAATCAATGCAAGAATTACGAACTTTTGACTTGTAAAAAACACTTCAAATAAGATTAGTTGTTACATGTATAGTTCTATGACGTTAAACTTGGCTTTCAACAATATAACATTACATCGTGGGGGCTGATGCATATATCGATTTCCTGAGAGTTTTCAAACCAGTACAAAGAGATGGAAATTTATCGTTGGGCGTCAACCATTTGCTTAAATTAGAGGATATTGAAGGAAGACCCGATTTATCAAACGAGTCATCTTTACACAGATAAAAAACGAGGATGTGTCGAATTTTGAACTGTCCTAGACGACGTGTTTAATTAATTCGGTATTAGAGCGGCATAAATTTGATATTCTATTTATTATATTACAAGAAGTTTGGTGATAAAACGGGGAATTCCAGATATTCATCGATTCAATGAATTCCGCGAAACATATAACGCTGTTTACGCATTGACGTCATCAAATGCCTCATGACGTATTTTTCATAAAAACGTTGCTATACGCTCTTAGCTCATTTGCATAGTTAATCCACAAGTGTAATAACACCCGTGTTATATCAATGTAATAACACCTGTGTTATATCAAAAATATTCAACGGGGTTATTGAACTCCCGCGACGAAGATCATATCATAATCTAATTTACTTGTGTTTATCCAACGATATTCAGAGGTTGGTTTAAAATAAGTTTCAAACCATATAAGCATAAAAAACACGTGAACAAACTATTTCTTTATCGAAAATGTCCCTCCCATTCCAAGACAACTCTCCAGCGAAGAAAAGTTTGGTAAAGTTCAGTAAATGCTTACCTAGTACATTATTGAAACCCAAGTTGACGTCAGAAATATTTCCATCTTTATCCGGGATGATAATTTCATGAACGATACATCCAAAGTTTAAAATACTGATCCTTACATTGTTTTTGTTGGTCAAGGTGAATCTGAAACATGAATAACGTCGTTACATTTCAAATTGTTTCGTTACAATTGCAACCGATACGCAGCCTTAAACAATATACAATTAAACATTTATTGTGGTCAAGTAACGTTTATAGAAAACTTCTCATTTTCGTTAAACAATACATATATAATACATACTTAGTGTTTTATATGAAAAAAATATCTAACGAGGTTGGGAGAATTGAAAATTGTCGAGGCTTTGCCGAGACAATTACCAATTTTCATAACCGAGTTTGATTTTTTTTCATACAATACACTAAGTATGTATTATATTTATCTTATAACCTATACGAGGGTGAATAAAAAATTACGTAGACTAGGGTTGCAGAAATTTTGATTTCGCAGACTTTGAAGAGAAAACTACATTGATATTTAATTGAGGCATTTTTAAGTTGGAATGCGGAGCAATTCCAACTTAGATTTAACAAAACCGCAAAATGAACACAAGATAAATTCATTTCGGGGTTTTTGAGAACACACATCACGTGAACAGGATATGAGTACACTTCGGCATATTTTGTATATCTCAACTTGGCATAGATATATAGTTTAGTTCATCAAAAGGAAATAACCCTGTTCAATTACACAACTATCACTTCATTTACATTATTGACACGCTAATTCATGATTTAAACGATATTTATTGAAATTTGCGTACGAATTTACTAGTATCACATGTTAACATTACTATATTTGGAAATCATGTGATAAGTCAAGTCAAATAAGGTCAAATTTTCGCGATCTGGTTTCTCAGTATTGTGGCAATAGCACAGGCCAATCACGTGATCTGCTTATTTGGTAAAGTCGCGACCTCTTTTCGTAGAATTATGTTATAGCTTCTTTTAAAGGTATAGTTTCTCTTTCTGAACGACCTTATGACAAATTGTTATATTGTACATTTCTGTCTACAGTTACAAAATAAAATCTTTAGTTTTTCTTAAAGTGAAGATACATTTTTAAAGTTGATAAATATTTTGCACCTTATTGTGGTTTGTTTTCCGTCATATTCAATATCTACATGAATGTGTCATTGTCAAAGCCCAAAAGTCATCAAATAAAATCGTGGCCACCACATCTTTAATGGAATTGTGAATATCTTTGCCCAATTGCATTCCATCACCAAAATAACTTGCCATTTGAAACAGACCTACTCGTTCAACTTGTTTTCTTCACATTCTTGCACATCAACACGTTTAAGAGCACCATCATACAGTGATTTACATCGTGAAATTGGCATTCATCTCAATCAAATACATTCTTAATCGCTCACTCAGCGCTCCATTCATTCATTTATTTCAAACACTCACTCAAACCATTCAAAACTCTCAAAATTACTCAATAAATAAGATCAACTTGTACATTCAAAATGGATAAAGCATTTTAGAAACAAATCGCGATTTCACTGACATACTTGAAATTTAAAGCGTCTGATTGCTTCTTGGCGAAATATAAGGCTATTGGTGGAACTTTCATGCATTTTTTTATTAAATGGAGGTTTTACATATCGCTAAATTTGTTCATCCTGAACAAAATAAGGGACATTGGATTCCCTGTCTGAAATTTCACTCAAAACTCGCTCCGCTCACTCATTCAACATAATTCCTAAATCATTCCAAAATCGTTCACCATATCAATTGTACGATGTTATTAACTAAACCCCCAACTCAGAAGTAGAGGAACACATATTGATTTCATCATGTCTGTCTGTCAGTCAATTGACCCTTTGCTTTCCGCTAGCTTAACGGAGAAGCAATTGACATGCAATAACGAAACTTTACACAAACATTGCCCATGACCCAAAGAAATACCCTATTGTTTCGTGGTCATACATGTCACGGTCATAAGTTACCTTGAACTGTTAACAGTTTCCACTCTAACTGAACAACCAATTGACCGAAATCATAAAACTTGACACAAATGTTGTCAATGACCAAAGAAAGTGTCAAATTTTGGAGTCATGAAGGTCGAAGTTATAATTGAACTTCGTCCAAGAATTGTCTTGCGATTCCAATTCATGAAGTAAAAGACTTTCCAGCGAAAAAAGCTTTTCATCAAGGACAAAGCGCTTGTTGAGGTCCACTTTGCGACAATTCTAATTAAAAATGAAATTGATAACTCAAATGGAGCAGAAGTTATTTGAAAAATAACATAGAAACTGTTTTGAGTGTCTCCCTCTGCGTCCATTAGTCGGCTGTATGGTTCATATCATTTTCTTCCTTTTTAGCTCACCTGATCACTACGAGCTCAAGGGGAGCTTTTAGGATCACCCTGACTCCGACGTCCGTCGTCCTTCGTGTGTCGTCAACTTTCTTAAAACTTTTTATTCTCCTTAACCGCTGGGCCGATTTAAATTAAATTTTGACAGAATGTTCCCTGGATGACCTTCTTCAAAAATTCTTCGCTAAATTCTGATAATCCACAAATTTTGGCGTGGTAGGGCGGGGCTTATTTTGAGCCAGAAATCTTTGAACGACATCTCCTCCTGAACCACTGGGCCGATTTCAATGAAACTTTACCAGAATGTTCCCTGGGTGACCCTTTTCAAAAAAATCTTCGCTAAATTCTGATAATCCCCAAATATGGGCTTGGTAGGGCGGGGCTTATTTTGAGCCAGAAATCTTTGAACGACATCTCCTCCTTAAACACTGGGCCGATTTTAATGAGACTTTGCCAGAATATTCCTGGGGTGAACCTCTTTAATCATTGTTCGTGATATTGAGAATGGCCCATAAATATGGGCGTGGTAGGGTGGGGCTTATTTTGATCCTGAAATCTTTGAACAACATCTCCTCCTGAACCACTGGGCCAATTTCAATGAAACTTTTCCAGAATGTTCCTAGGGTGACCCTTTTTAAAAATTGTTTGCAAGATTTTGATTGGCCCATAAATATTGACGTGGCAGGGCGGGCCTAATTTTGAGCCAGAAATCTTTGAATGAAATCTCTTCCTGAACCACTGGGCCAATGTCTGTGAATGTTCCTTGGGTAGCGCTTTTGGCAAATTGTTCACGAAATTTTGAATGGTCCATAAATATTGATGTGGCAGGGCGGGACTTATTTAAGCCCAGGAACTTTGAACGACATCTCCTCCTGAACCACTTGGCCGATTTAAATGAAACCTTACCAGAACGTTCCTTTGGGACCATCTTTAAAATTTGTTTGCAATGTTTTTATTAGCCCGTGAAAATGGGCGTGGCAGGGCAGGGCTAATTTTGAGTCTCCTCTGTAAATAGTGGGTGGGCAGGGTCTATTATTACTGTTTATTCGGCGAATTATATTTCCTTTCAACAATTAGGCAAATTTGAATGAAAATTTGCTAGAAAGTTTCTTGGATGAGATCCACTTGACAAATCGGATTCAGGAAAGCGGTTTAGGACCATTTTGGCCCTCTTGTTATATTTCTTCCATCAGTTGCAGGCCTGTATAGCGAATCAGGGGATTAAGCGTCTCTCGTTGTTGAAATTCATTGATTAATATACGCCCGTCAAAAGACGAGACGTATTATGTGATCGACTGTGGTGGGCGGGAGGCGTGAGCTTCGTTAGTGGCTTGAGGTCACCGTCTCTCCAACGCATTCCAACCTATCAGTACTTTCAGTACTTTGATTCTTTTTGTCGTGTAAATTTGGATGAAATTCAAAAAGTTGGTCACCTGTAGCAACCATTCTATAACATGTAGTCATTTGGTACCGGCGCACGGTAACGACGTCAATATGACGCTGCGGTATTGATAAGTTCCGTCTCGAAAGTCAGCACTTTTCAAAATACTCAACTCAATAATAAACACGATTTCTGCATCGCCAATCCATTGGATAAGTACTATTTTCATATTCATCTGATCGAAAACGATGAACCTTAATGTGTAATGTGTCTAAACGATTCTGAACTGATGTTGTTCTGTGACAATTACAGATTAAACGCCGAGGAGACGTTTTACATTCTCCGAGTGTCATCCTTCAGAAACACTCTCCATTCCTAAACAAACCTTTTAAACCATTTAAAAAAGGTATCTGCTTACATTTGAAGACCTTTAAGCATATTTTATCATTTAAACCTCTCAATTAGGGTTTCCATAGGTCCAGTAGAACTTTATTATTGTCTGGTTGTCTCTGGCTGCGCTGGTGCCGTCTTTTCGAAGTTCAAAAATTGACGCGTGCCCTTAGTTTTCTGACTTTAAATTCGAAAAAAGCGAATGGATTAGGCTTAAATTTTAAATATCCTAACTCATAACGTGAACACGTAATTAGGTGAAGTTTGAAAGTGTTTGGTCCAAATTGAGGGGACAATTACGGGTAGTAACACTAGGAAGTAACGTTACAAAATGGGTTTCGCCGGTAGCACCTACCCAGGTATATCCAACGTTAGATTTTTTACGTCAGAGTCATAGCAGACCCTTGTAAATTTGAAATTTTGTCAACATTAAATGTTTTGAGACGTGTATAAAATTTCATTTATTTCTGTCGGGAAACACCAAAGTTATAGTAAAAGTCCACGTATTTTTTGATCCACCCTCGTATTTGTCTTGTTTTCGTCGGTGTTTCTAACTGAAATGCAAGTTTCTAAAAATAACCGCATTATATCATTGTTCTAAAAATAACTATAAAATATCATACAGGATGTTATCACACGGCTATTTCACGGGGGGTGATGTCCATAATCGGAGCCACCGGCTCCGCTTTCAAAATCATGTGTGGAACTTCCGCTCCACGTGTGGCTCCGATTATGTAGATGTAAACATGTCATATTTTGAATGAAAAATGGGATAGGAGATCGGGATTTCCTCATTTATACAATATCTAATTCATTGATCATAAAAAAGTCGAATGCTATTCGACCAGTTATACTTTTTGCAACGTAAACGTACTCAAAAAATGTAAGAACGCTCGTTGGTTTGAGTTAAAAATGATTTCTTCTGGGAGCAGTCTTGAGTCAGGTATGTGAAAACACGTAGTTTTTACCTCCAAAATGCAATATTCTGAACAGAATTAATAACGCAGACCATTGTTTTCAGTGTACACGAGTTTAACAAAACAACCACAATACTCTAACCCAACGTACCTTTCTTCAATATGATATAGATCAAAGGAAATAGTTTGGTTCCGATCATGTGGATTGGCTCCGATTATGTATCCTGGCTCTGAAGTTGTGGAGTGTCTCTTCTTTTTTCATATAACATCTTCAATATGAAATAACTACTAGTTTCATGGGGCGCATTTTTATCACCATTCCACGATGCAAGTTACTAGTGTTGTAACGATAATCGGAAAAGATCGATTAATCGATCGATTCTCTCCAGAGTTTCGATTAACGGCTCTGATTTTGGAAAATCGATTTATTGGTTGTTGTTGTTGTCGTTATTATTTTCACTTTGACAGTTCACCAAGCATAAAATATGATGCTCTTAATAAGAGCATCTTTTATTTGATGCTTGGTAAAACTGAAACTTGAAAGAAACCAGATTGATGGATAAAGGGACTTGAGTCTATTTCAATGAGAAATTTGGAATTAACTTAGTTTTTTGAGTATATTCTTATTTCAAGTAAATAAAATTCTTGACCCTTATAAAGTTTAAAAAAACATTTTTATGTGGACAAATCAATTTTGATTATTAATCGATAATTATAATTAATCGCAACATAATTGACTCAACTGTTTTGAATTGTAATCGGAATGATTGTCTTTTTGATATCTTGGACTTTTGTTGAGCTAGTCATGAATTTCAAATACTAGTTTTGACACTTTGCCACATTTGTCAAATACTTGTAAATGCCTCAGGTTAGCGCTTAAGGGCCAATGGTCCCTTGTTTTTAAACCCCGCGTAACATTAAGTTTCGAATTTTCGCAAAGATTTGAACATATTTATATAAATTCCAATTAATGTCAGAATTTACTACTTCATTTTCGGATTTGTCAACTTTTCAATCGGAAAGTAATTAAACTAGATTTGATAAAATTAAAACTTATTTAAGACTATGAAAATCAAATACTGAAAATTGTCCCGAGCGCCTTTTCGGTAAAGGGGTACCGTTTTATAAAGGCGATGTTGAAAATTAAACAGAAGTATAAAAATTTGACGTTTAGCAAAACGAATCAATTTTCATGGGCAAAAACACGTTTTATATATACTGAACAACAAAAATAACGCATCACTTTTTTAGATACAACTTTTTCCATGAGTTTGCCAAAATAAATGTAAACTAATCATTGATCTGTGACAAAAAGGATTACACCGAAGACATACGCATTGGAGAGTTACAGGTGACTACCCCCAAAATCAAAATTTTGAATTCAAAGTCAGTTTTCATTGCTCTGTAAAATTCAAAAGCGCGTGTGTTCATGTGCAATATTGCTCTCAAATAATGTTCGACATGCGGATTTCTGAATTATACCTAGATTAAATCCTAACATGGCTATCCAATTGCTCTTCATTCTGCCTTTATTTGACTCAAAACCTTGCGATTTTTAGTTCTTTTGTGAACTCTCATTGCAAGCTCGTTTCTGATATGCTTGAGATTGAGATAAGTCTGGTTGGTGAAAGAGAAGGCATCGGTATAACTTAAAGAAGGTTTTCGTTATAAACAATGTTTTCTCATGCAGCAGATCGAATGCGTCGTGCGAAACTCAAGTTTGTCCAGTAATACAGCCTATAAAGGTGGAAACGACAAACCGTGAAAGCATTTATCAGATAAAGCCAAGTTTTCGAGTTTGGTGGTAGCGAAAAATGAGTTTCGGAAAGACATTGCGCATAGACATATTAAACTGATTCATTTACGCGATTAAATTCAAGGACACAGAGGGGTCATAACTCGACCATTGCCAGGTTAAAACGCCGATAATAACAACTACCGATGCCGAACTTCGGTGCTGACTGGATGGGGAGGACGGATTGTATTACAATTTGTGTTATGACCGGAAACTATTTACTCTCCAGGTCACAGTTTTTTAAGGTTATCGTGGACTCATGTTGACAGTGAACCACAAAGATGAGGTATCTTGGCCGTTTGTCGACTCCCTCAAAAGCAATAGCCATAGGGTGAATCCCTGTAAATAAGTCAATGTTATGGTCTATTCATTTCATGCCATTGTGGATTTAATTCGTGAACACCTCCTTAAAGTGAGACCAATGCCTATTCTTTCACCGACTCATTTCAAACTCGAGCTTATCGAAAACGAGTTTACAAAGAGAGTAAAAAAAAAAGAGTTGCGAAAACCCAAGATTTTGAGTGAGATCGAGGCAACATGAACATCGAATGCATAGCCATGTTGGGATTTGCTCCTAGGGATAGTCGCCTTCACGCGCTTACAACTTTTCAATGCGTATGGCTACGGTGTCATTCCTTTTCTCAATAACTAACTAACTAAATAAATAGATAAATAAATAAGTAAATAAATAAATAAATAAACAAATAAATAAATGTAGTTTTTAGGCAAGTGATTATGAGTTTCGGTCCCTAAAGGCTAGGCACTCAAAGACTTTGGAGCATTGGTACATAATTAGAGACAAATAATTTTCTTTTCACTATCTAAAATTTCAGTAAAGGACAATTTTCTAGAATATTGTGGTTATTTTCTTGAATTCATACACACTGAAAACATTAGACACACTGTTCAGAATATTGCATTTTGGAGGTTATAAAAGTAAACGAGAAAGGTGAGACGTAAAATAGACAACGTGTGTCATGGAATGACGAGAAAACAGCGCCCCATGGAACTAACAGAAACTTCATATTTAAGGCTGTGGGGCATATGCAAGAAGAAGAAAACACTCCACAACTTCAGAGCCAGGAAACATAATCGGAGCCAATCCACATAATCGGAACCAAACAATTTTCTTTGATATATATCATATTGCAGAAAAACACATTTGGTAAGATTATTGTGGTTGTTTTGTTAAACTCGTGTACACTGAAAACAATGGTCTGCGTTATTAATTCTGTTCAGAATATTGCATTTTGGAGGTAAAAACCACGTGTTTTGACATTCCTGGCTCAAGACTGCTCCCAGAAGAAACCATTTTTAACAAAAACCAACGAGCGTTCTTACATTTTTTGAGTACGTTTACGTTGCAAAAAGTATAACTGGTCGAATAGCATTCGACTTTTTAATGATCAATGAATGAAATATGACATAAATGAGGAAACCCCGACCCCCTACCCCATTTTTCATTCAAAATATGAAATGTTTACATCTAAATAATCGGAGCCTCACGTGGAGCGGAAGTTCCACACATGATTTTGAAAGCGGAGCCGGTGGCTCCGATTATGGACATCACCCCCGTGTATTTGTATAGTTATAAGATAAAATACAATATATCGCTTTAAATACGCAGAGGGTCATTGTGTGAACGTACCATTTAAACCATTCCATGCATGTAAGACGAGATGTGTTATCAAGAAATTGCAAATTTTAGGAACAACTGCTATAGATCGATTTAGTAATACAACTTTTATTTCTTAAGGCCGCCCAGGTTGTTAAATGTTCTTTCTCGAATAGGGCAATTCAATATATACCCTTTATAAACATTTAAGCTTTCGAAACGCACAATTGGTATGTCTTACTGATTAAATCAAAACATTTCAGGAGTCTAAAGTGGTATGACTCGAAAAATAGAATGTTAAAGTTATAATTCTTTTTTGATAAGATTTGTTTGTTTCAATTAGGTTCAATGCCGCCCTTAACATCTTTTTATTTAAACACGGCGACTGCAGCACACAACGGATTTCCGATACACCTCACACAAGTACAGTTAGCTACATCATGAAATTGACACTCGTCTCAATCAAAACCATTCTAAATCACTCACTCAACGCTCCATCCATTCATTCAAAACATTCACTCAAATCGATCAAAAACGCTCCATTATGACTGAAATGTATACAATCTACAGCTACATTCAAATTAAATATTAATGGAAATAATCGTGATTTCCCTGACATAATTGAATTTGTAAGCGTCTGTTTTTTTTTAAAGAAATAGAAAGCAATTTACAGAACTTTATGCACATTCTTTAAAGGCTGGTAATAAATATAGCTAATTTTGTTCAACATGAACAAAATTTGCGATATTGGCCTCCCTTGAATTTCACTCAAAACTCGCTCCACGCACTCTTTTAATATCGTTCCAAAATCATTCCTAAATCATTCGCATTGTCAATTTCACAATGTTGTTAACTGTAACGGATACACCTCACACAAGTAATACTATTGGATCCTTTCCTAGACGCAAGCTGCTTTCCCATATAGCTTTACAAATTATCAACCCTTTGTTTTGGGATAAATTGTATAGAAAATAAAAATCTATGTTGTGTCATACAATTTGTGTGTAGCCTGACTGGCTGAAATTCTGGTTTTATTTCTCAATGAATACAATTCTGAGTGCTCATCTATTTTGTTAGCTTGTAACTTGTTAGCAAAGTAGTCTCAAACGAAAAATATAGCAATATCGACATTTTTAAACATCGATATAAATCACTCGTCTATCAAGATGTGGCAAGTTAAACATAAGCGAAACGAGTTTTACTTACTTGAAAACGTCTTCTCCTTTAGACGTTTGTCCGAATATTTCTTTAACAACGGGAGACATTATTACACTTTGCAACCGGTCAACTCACTAGTGTTATCTACGATACGATAGATATGATATAACCTTTACCCATAGCAAAGTAAAATATTGTACACAGTCATCCGTTTTGTAATTTGTTTGAATGGAGTTTTACGCCGCTTTCAAAAATCTTTCGGTTATATCGTGGCGGCTGGAGCACCTAACAATTGGTTTCTGATATTCTCACACCAGCACTAAAATTGCATCCTTTGCTAGCTTCCAGCTGCTATCCCACAAAGGTCAACGATTATCAACCCATTGGTAGAATACACATAGTCAGAAAGGAGAGTGCCGCTGTCGGGAATCGAACCTATGACCTTTTTGAATGATATTCTGACCCGCTAACACTGCGCTATGACGTCGGCCCCATCCGTTTTGTGAACATAACCTTTGATTCTTAACATATGTCCACTAAATTTACCTTTCTAAATATTTAAACTAATTAAAGACTTTAAAAATTCAGAAAAAATAACTTTTAACAGTGCAAACGTTATAAGAAAGAAAAAAAAAGAAATTGTAATATTCGGGATTTGAAACCGGGCGCCCGCGTGAAAACGCAAGTAAGTTAACCACTAGGCTACCGAGACTTTTCATGATTTGGACGTTATTTATTACTATATAGTTCAATTTACCATCCAATTCCCTAACGGATACTACGTCACTCGATTTTGGCTGTATTTACGCATGGGACAATGGAAAGGAGCTCAAATTAAAATTCACATTACTTAGTATAGAAAAAACAATTCACATAAGCTAATAATTCCGGCAAAATGACGTTAATCTTTTCGAAGCGAAACCCACAAAGGCATTCGTCACAACTCGGCTGTAACTGTAAACTACTTCTTCCAACACGACCCAAGATAGACTCGCTTAAACATGGGTAAAGCATTTACATTTTTATAAAAGTGTTCAAAAATATTTTCGCTCTTAAATAAATTTCAAGAAAAAATGAAAATATCAAGCTAATAAGTGTCTATGAACATGTAATGTCACTAACTTCTCCAAATGGCTCGAGTTTCCCTTCAACCCAAGTTCTTAAACTTTCCTTCCCTTTCAAGTACCTTGGAAACCAGAGTTTTTGGTGGAATTAAATTCTTTAAACAACTTTAGAAGGGCTTAAACCCTGGAAAATCGCTGCAAAGATTCAGCTTGATTGGCCCAGTACTTAAGGAGAAGAAGAATTTTCTATGATTTTCGGCCATATTTTCAGCCTTTCGGTTACCATGGAAACCAGACTTTAAGTAAACATTCTACTCTTTTAACACCTTTTGAAGAGCTTCATCCAAGAAACATCCCTACCAAGTTTCAGCTTGATCGGCCTGGTGGTTTTGGAGGTGAAGAATGTTTTCTAAGATTTTCAGCAATTTTCAGCTATCTTACAGCCTTTTCTTTACCATGAAAACCAATGTTTTTGACAAAATTAAATTCTAATTACAACTTTTAAAGATCTTCACCCAAGGAACATCCCTGCCAAATTTCAGCTTGATTTGGTTTAGGAGGAGAAGAATTTTTTCTAAGTTTTTCGGCCATTTTTGGCCTTTCTGTTACCATGGCAACCAGAGTTTTTTAAATAATTAAATCCTTTAACAACTTTTAAAGAGCTTCACCCAAGGAACATCCATGATAAGTTCAAACTTGATTGGCCCAATGTTTAAAGAAATTGTTGAAGGACGGACGACGGACGGTGAGTGATCGCAATAGCTCACCTTGAGCACTTCACAACTATTCTGTGTGAACGAGCACGCGGTATCAGCGTAGCCGGAAGTACCTGTTACGCAAAAAACACATTTTTAGGAGCAAACTCATTTGAATTTGATCAAATCGTTAGCGTTGTGCCAAAAGTCGGTTAATGTAAAATATCTCATTGCGTGAAAGTAACCGGTGTTCACTGTCGAATCGACTAAAAATGAGATTTGGCAAATATTGATCGGTGCGCTGTTCAAAACCAATTCGTCTTTTCTTGCAATGTAATCACTGCTATCATTGTTTATTGACAAAAGAAATAAAAATAAAGAAAAGACAGGGGAGTTTACAAGCAGTTCCTTCCTTTTCCATGATGTTTGCCAGCGAGCAACCTGTCATCGGCGCCTGAACATATTAATTTATTAGGGTTTATTTGAATAAGCATGGCAAGCAAAAAGGTGTGATCATGGAAACCCTCACAAGACCTAAATGTATTAGTAACGGCGTGAAGAAAATTCGCCCCAAGAGATAATTTCGATGTGAAACAATATATGACAGAAAGTGGGAAACACTTTGCTCGATAGATCATAGGACTGAGATAACTACTCGAGCAATTGCTCATTCGAGTTGAAGTAAAAAAAAACACAAAAAAACAAACAAACAAGTAATGAGCGAAGGCGAACTAGGACTGGCAGGTGAGCTTGAGCCTTCGCATTAACTTGAGTTTTCGCCACGTCGAGAGAACGCGAGACTACTGTATTTATTTCTATGTAAAAAACGGAATCCCACAACGTAGGGCTAATATCCTAGTTTTTGCACTTTTAAATAAGATTTTAAGGGTGCTTTTCATTAGGTCTTCAGCAAATGATTCATGGCAAATATTAAAGAACACATCTTGGTTTAAGTGAAATTCTATATGTATACTACGAAAGACCGGTGGTGACTTCTTTTATTCACACTTCACGCTTCAAACATATTTTCTTTGAAATGTGAACTCTGAAGCGTGAACTGGAGGTGACATTTGTTAAATTCAAACTTCTCACTTCACATTTCAAACATAATATCTTTGAAGTATGAACTGTGAAATGTGAAGTATGAAGTGTGAACTTTGAAGTGTGAAGTGTGAACTTTGAAGTGTGAAGTATGAACTGTAAAGTGTGAACTTTGAAGTGTGAAGTGTTAACTGTGAAGTATGAAGTGTGAACTTTGAATTGTGAAGTATGAAGTGAGAAGTATGAAGTGTGAACTTTGAACTGTGAAATGTGAAGTTGATTTTTTTCAAAGTTGCCATATATATAAACTTCCTAGTTTACAATTCACATTTCACACTTCACACTTCAAACTTCACACTTCAAAGTTCACACTTCATACTTCTCACTTCACAGTTCACACTTCTTACTTCACACTTCACATTTCACAGTTCACACTTCAAAGATATTATGTTTGAGCGTTAGTGATTAATCAAAGAATCGTAACTACACCTAGAAAAAGCTGTAGTTTCGCTGTTCTGGTCATTTTCAACGATATTTTCAACAGATGATTATCTCTTTTATGCACTTGTGTAAATTGCGTAATGACAGTTACGCCCTTGAATTTCATGACCAAATCAGTAATTACATTAAAAACTCGTATTAGGTTAAAGCCTCTAGATTTCAGAGTAAAAGTTTTCTTTGATATTGTACTCTATTTTTAGGTAAAATCTAAGATCCCATTATGTTGAGCGAATTTTAACGGTAGAGCTATAATTTGAGCATTTTGGTAGACATGCATTGGGCAATATTATAGAGAAGAGTTGTTTAAGCCATGTGCTAAGGCAATTGCACTTTATACCCCAATAAACGCAGTGAAAAAGACACTCGTTCCTTATAATTGCAATCCTATAGATCGAAGAAACTATTAAAATACTCGACCAAACATTAAATTCGCCGCGTAAAAAAATTACACGATCTATTTTAGATCGTGTATTGTTTATCTCGCTATCGAAGTGAAATGTCATAAAGTAAAACAAATGATACACAAATAAACGACAACATTAAAATTCGTAGAGGTACTTATGACAAAAAGCTTGTTTTTGCCAAGTAAGTCTATGTTTTAAACGAAAACGGCATGGTCGGTCTTAGTTTAGAGGGTTGCTTGACGGTCTTCGTCGACTTGCTGTTTTCTAAGTTTACGTCGGCACAGAATCAGAACTGCATGCTTGTTATCGCAATTTCTTTCAAAAATATCTTAATTTATAATAGATTGAATAGAAATGTTGCGTTGATGATCGGGAACTAGGTTAATTCGAGTTCCTACAACACGGGACTTGCAGATCGAAGTTCGGGGGTTTCCCGAAAGACTTGTTGCATTTTATACAGAAATAAAGAGCAATGGATTTCCCCACAAGATGCGATTTAAACCAATCAGAATTCTTTATTTTATTGGATTGCAATTATTTCCTGTATAGAATGTATAGAATCCAATTTTGACCCTAGGATCATTCTTGTGGAGATTGTCTGAAGCCATCTTGTGCGCATTTCCAAAAATATAAATCTTCACACGAGGATCATAATGGTCTTTCATCTGAATAGCCATCTAAAAAAGTGAGAATGTCAAAGGGACAGCGCTAGAGAGAATCCACATGGGAACATGGGCTTGTATATACAAGATATAAAATGTTATAGGCTAATTGTTTGTCAAAGAAAATTTTATCGTTTCCGGACTCTATCTCGAGAACCAAGTGACCTAGAATCATGAAACTTCATAGTAATAGCTTATGACCCAAGGAGTTGCCCCGTTGTTTTGGGGGCACATAGGTCAAAGGTCAAGGTCGCAGTCAGCCTTTGTTCATTTTTTTCCGTACTCATGAACCAAGTGACCTAGAATCATGAACCTTCATACAAATATAGCTTATGACCCTTGGAGTTGCCCTATTGTTCTTGAGGCACATAGGTCAACGGCCAAGGTCACAGTCAGCCTTTGTTCATTTTTTACCGGACTCAAGAAAGAAGTGACCTAGAATCATGAAACTCATACAAATACAGCTTATAGTTAACGATAAAGTGAATGATTTTGGAATAATTTAGTAATGAAATCGAATGAGTGTGAGGAGCGAGTTTTGAGGAAAATTTTTCAATCGGTTTGAGCGTTTCTGAATCGTTTGGATGGGTGTTTGGAGTCGAATGATTTAGATCGGAAATGTAAAAAACTGTATGAGCCAAGGAGGTGTCCAATTATTTTGGGTCACAAAGGTCAAGGTCACAGTCAGCTTTTGTTAAATTTTCATTTCCGGACTCGAACTCGAGAGCCAAGTGACCTAAAATCATGATACTTATGCAAATGCTGCTTATGATCCAAGGAATTGCCCTTTTTTTTGGGGGGGGGGTCACATAGGTCAAAGGTTAGGGCATAGTCATTTTAGTTAAATTTTCGTTTGCGGACTCTAACTCGAGAATCAAGAGACTTAGAATCATGAAACTTCATGCAAATTCTGCATATGACCTCAATATTTGTTACAAACACATCCTGCACTAATACCTATTACATTTTGACAAAATGCTGTTGGGGGGTATACGTCTGCTTTGCGAAAGTTCTAGTTCATTGTGTTTTACGGCCCGTCGCCAGCTACGTCTTCCCAAAGAATACAGTACCTTACATTATAATCCATATTGTACTAGAATATCATATTATGACACTCTTGCCTTAACCCTTTCCTGTTTTACAAAATGTTGGACCTGTCCAAATTCAAAAGTTTTGCAGACGAAAATTCAAAGTAGATTTAATTTGAAAAAATAACCATTCAGTAGGGTAGAAAATAGTGTGGAAAAAGAAGAAATTGCTTGCCAGAAGCAATTTCTTCTTTTTTCACAATGTTTTCTCAATCATAAAATCACAGGCACGTAAAAAGCAGGGTTTAAACAACAATGGGTTAAACATCGGCATCATCATTTTACAGCTCTTTACACATGGTCTACTTTGATTGCGCCAAATTGCCCTAAAGCTTGCATGACATTTTGGAATACAGCTATTTCCATCGAATTGTCGTTTCAACATGGTAGATCAAAACGTTTGAATATTTTTTATGGTATGTAAATTGTATAAAAAGAAGATAATTTCAAATGTTCCATTACTGAAAATATTTGCCATTCATTTATTTGATTTCAAAATTCAACAAGACAGAAACTGCAGTCGGTAACCTTATCGGCACTATGCGAGCATTTATACTTCCACTGGTATAAGCCCAATGAGCTTTCTTCATAGCGGTGTGTCCGTCGTGCGTCCGTGAGAACACATTTTTGTCATCTTACAAGTTGGCGGATTTTAACGAAACTCGGCAGAAATGTTCCTTGGTTGACCCTCTACTCAAATTGTTCAAGAAAATGTGATAGATCCCCAAACTTGGCATGTTGAGGCTGAATTTCACTTCAAGGTCCTTAAATACCCCCCCCCCCCCCCCTCTACCATTTGGCCGATATGAATGAAACTTGGCATGAACGTTTTCTTTGGGTAAACTTCACCCTAAAATGATCAAGAAATATATGTTGACCTACCTCCACCTCTTCCCCTACCAAAGAAGAAAAGAAGGCCAATTTAAAATCCTTAAAAATTCTCTTCTCCTCCAAAACCTTTCTGGCAATTTAAAGGAAAATGGCGCAAATGCATTTTGGCACGATGCGGCTTTTTTTACTTTGAAAATCAGCTTCTCCAAATATATTGAACATTTTTTTCAAACATTGCAAAGATTTCCCCTTCGAAGAGTCTCTACAACTGCTGAAGAAATTTTGATTGGCCATGAATTAAGGCTTGGCATGGCGGGGTCAATTTTCACTAAGTAATCTTAAAAAAAAATCTTCGATTCATACTTTGATTCTTAAATGTCATTATAAAAGGGGACTGTATCTTTATTTCTTAAAGGGCGTTGCTAGAATGGTCGAGTGTTTGCAATCAGTGGAATTCGAGTAATAGGCGGGAGAAGGATATGTTGGTTAAGGGTCATTGTTGGGGTATTTTGGTGGAATATGGCCCAGACCTTGTAACTCATCTCAAAATCGTTATAATAGAGACTTGTGAGAATGTTGTATTTCCTTCAAAACTAGCTTTATTTTGTGAAATTGTTACTATACCATTTTTTATAAAGTAATTGCCATGAGTTGGACACTTGTTTCAATTTGAAGTGCAAAAATATGCTATGAATGATAAATGTGCGCGCATCTGACATTTCCAACAAATTCACGTGTGAGAGAGGCACGTACTTGAAGCAGCATTGGCGATCATAAAAGAAAGTATAAATATAGACGCCTCCTTAAGAATTGTTAAGAACCTATCTATATATATAGAGCGTAGTAAAGACTCTGACCACAATAAGCGAGTGCATAGGATGACCAGAGGCTTTATTTTGCAATTAACCTGAAATTGGTGGAAGTGTCACGCTATGATCCATATTAGAGTTGTTACTTGATTATTTCCCCTTATATTTCTTTTATTGTATGTGGTTTTTCGCCGCTTTCAACAATCTTTAAAGTAATAACGCGGAGACCGGAGCACCTGGCAATGGATTCCTGGTATTTCTCGCACTAGAACTACCATTGCATCCTTCCCTAGCCTCCAGCTGATATCCTTAATAGGTCTCCGATTATAAACCCATTGGTGGGAGACAATATTCGGAAGGATGACTGCCGCCGTCGGGGATTGAACCCATAACCTTTTGTAAGCATCTATCAGAAAATAGCACCTTGCCCAAGTAAATTGTATGTGGTGGCAATAAGTTAAAAAATACATTGTATTTAAGTCTTTGTAATAATTTCTCGTACTCTTAAACTATCTATACCGTAAATACATTGCAGTCTCCCAAAATTTATTACAATACTGTTCGGTCAAACCATATTGTCTGTTTATGGATGAAAAAATCCAATAATTTTCACTTTAAAAGACTTGATAGTTATTTCAGTGATATGAAGTAGTCTTATTATTATTTATATTAGCTGTATATGTATATAGAGGATAATCGTTTGTTTCGGTGAAAGATCGATTTATAAAAAAACTATATTTTCACGAGAAATGAAATATTAATCGATCTGCCTCGAACAAAAAAGAAAAAAAAACCCAACAACTACAAAAAAACGATCATTCTATTTCTTAATTGAAAAAATGAGACAAAATGTGAAATTTCTAGGACATATTTTCGTTACGCGCGTCATTTTGCGCGTGATTGCTTAGCAACGTTCATTGTGATGTCACTTATTTAGCCCCGCATAGATGACGTCAGATAGGAAGAAATGGACAAAAGCAGGGTATAAGTCTTTGATAACTTCACTGCTTTTGCGGTGGGATTATCAAGTGATAATCTACCGATATTTCTCGATAAACCACCAGAAGCATTAAAGAAAAAAAAAACCACGTTTTCCTCTGATACATTGAAAATCTATATTCCGTCTGAATGCTGGAGATCATCGAGACCTTCAGTCGGTTTTATTTTTTCTTTGATTATTTTTTTGTTTAATCCTGTAGATATAAAAGTCAAATGGCGACAAGGCCCTCTTGTTTGGTACAGTTCTGAAAGTGTGACCTTGGCATATGACGATTTTGAATATTTTTCAAATAACTTAGAAGTTGCCACCAGCAGATGCTTGTTCTTGAGAAATATTATCATACACAATATTACCATTTAACCTTGAATAGCCTGGAAGTATTTGAATATGTTAAGGTTTTTGTCCGAATTTGCAGACGGACGGAAAACGGTAAAAGAACATGCCGGCGATCTTTCGATACGGGGGCATAATAGAAACATTTCATGGAGAAAATAATGGTCAAAATGTGCATTCCTACTTTAAAGTTCCTACGTATCAGAAGCAAGGAATAGAATATGGTGTTCCGACGGATCATTTTAGGTTATGTAGGACCAGAAAGGGAAAGTCAGACAATCTTTACATCGTCATGGCCCAGTAAGATACTGTATATATACTATTGGCTTAAAGTTAAGCATATTTTTCTACCAATTGTTGAGAATCTTTGACAATTTAATAAGATTCGGATTTTTCTTGTATAATACACATAAAAATTGTGTCTTTGATTATTGAAAGGTGCTGAGCCGTCATTCAAAAGAGGGGGGGCTTTTACAATATTAACCGGAAGTTAAAAGTAGCCATTAAGTGCAGGTTTCAATTTTGCACTTGAATCTAATAGTGTAACCCGAAAAGAATAAACTTTGAAGATTTCAGTGATGGTAAAGAGTTTCTTTAAGAGATTTTATTTATTTCTGACGCCAATTTATTTTCTAAGAATTGGGAAATAAGAGATCGACTTTAAAAATACGTATATTCAGTGCATATACAGATTAGATTGCAAATTAGTTCATTCATCACATAGTCACTTATTTGGTCTTCAAATAAATTGCAACTTATATTCGCTCATAGAAGATTGGTGTCTCTTTTATGTTCCGCACATTCCATTGGAAATTCTAAATACGATATACGATATGCTTCACTTTATGCCAATAGTATTTTATGTATAACAGATTGGATCCAATAAGTAGATTGGTTTTCTGCACGCTTATATTGAATTTATTTACAATTTCGTAAATACAGTTTTACATTTAATGGCTGACTAGTTGAACATAATGTTTGTACTTTGAATTCAATACCAGCCCCCGTCAAAGCACATCAGACTTTCTTTCTTCAATTCGTCCAATCCTCATTTCATTGTCGAAAAATATTTGACCTGCGGACCAACTTTTGACCCGTACATCCCTTCATGTACATATAATAGATATTTTCAAGAAAAAGAAACTGAATATTTTTCAATGAAAGGATTTAATGGTTGTACGATGGAAGCACATTGACCGGAACATAGCCTTTGTTATTTGAATGAATTAAATGTCGGTCGTTTCCCTTCAGTAAAACACAACTTAAAAGCGGAATCAAATAATAAAGATGGAGTGCGCGTGTTGGTTCTGCCAACCCATTACCGTCCACCATGCTTTTAACTTTATCGACAGTATTTTGTCACCCACATGAACTCAGCAAATACGAGGGTTTTCAAAAGTTATCCGGATTTTGTTTCTCAAAATTCTATATTTGAAGCAACCATAATAAATATGGTTTCATTCGCTGTCGGAATCTAATCCACATTTGACTATGTAAAATTGATGATGTTCTAAAATATAGCGCACGCGCATTTGTCATATAAAATACCATGGTAACGGACACCCGGCGCAATAGATAAAATAATTCAATTTTTTGTTTGTCTATGCAAATATTTTATCTTCTCTATCTGTTGAAACTAGAAAATAAATTGAGTTGCAGGAATGAGTATTAGTTATGCATTGTTTTGATTTGAAGTAAATTAAACACAGAATTTTTCGATAAGACGCGTTTAGTTAGTGGGGCGGTAAACATTCGGAACGTTTTAGAAATTTCGGTCTATAACTATTTCAGGCGAAATCTACAGAAATTGCCGAAAGACATAAATCAAAAACTTGCCACGCCGAAAGGGAAAGGTTAATTCTTCCAAATACCTTCATTCTATCTGTAAATACGCCTCGATGCTCCGAGGGACAATATAAAGTATAGAGGATGAATGGACAGAAATAAACATTCAGGCAACTATAGGGACGTCAGTTGCCGACAATGTGGAAGATATCGGTGATTTAGTAAGAGGTCCGATTCTGTGAACTTTGATTTTGTTACGTTTAATTTTACTACTATACAAACCATAAACGCACAGCTTAAGGACTGGAAGTTTAAAAATCCCCTTAGTCCACGAATAAAGAGCCATGAAAAGCTAAATTACACAACAGCAATTGTCTGGATTTCCGACAACGTTGCCAACGTCGTATACTGTGCGCGGCCACCTAATACTTATGTATTTTTGTTTGTGAGTGAAAATAATATAAATAGTTCGACAACTTCAGTTTTTGGAAAGTTTGAACATATTAAATGCCCCTTTAATATGCACATACTTTTCTCCCATAACGATATATCATTAAAGATTAATTGACCTATTCCGGATAAAATGTGAAAAACTCTCGTTTATTGAGTCTCCCCATTAATAATCTATGTACGCGGATTGAACAAATACAAATTCGTAAAAAATGTGCATTTTCTTTTTTTTAATGGGAAGGAAATGCACTTTGTTACGTGTAAATGTAAGAAGAATAAAGAAGCCAGCAACAAACTTTACAATTAACAATGTTTATTGACAATAATACCAGAATTATTGACAATATGAAATTAATACAAAAACAAATTACAATACCTTGAATGTTTAATCCTAAAGTTTTTAATTTTAGATCTAATTGAATTAAGTTCCTGGTCGACAAATAATAAGTCCAATGATATCCGAATTTAAAATTGAACACACTTTTAAACACACTTTTAAGATAACAAGAAACCCCCTTTTAGTTTAACACAGTACTACTAAATGAAACCATTAGTCTAAACCAAGTGAACCATGAATGATGTAGGAGTCCCTTTTTATAATACCTTAGAACAATCTAGAATAGCATAGAACATTAGAAGACTCTAGAGTCTGAATCACTTTCTAAAATTCCTTTCTAGAAAGATCTAAAATATTCAACATACATGTTTACCTAACAGTGTCAAGGGACCGGAAATTTCACAGACTAATTCTAAAAATAGACACGGGAAAAACCATTATTCATACATGCATAACAACTTCCCAATCACATTTAAGTCGAACACAAGCGGAAAGGACAGTGTGTTTAAAATTTATTCGTCTGTTATATGACGATGTGCCGTATTAACCCGGTAATGTAATTCATTCTACACTATAATAATTTGTACAGTAAACGGAACGTCGATCTCTGATAGCCACGTGCCGAAATATATTTTGAAGGGTATTCAAGAAACTAATTATGTATCCTGCATAAAGGTCAGGTTCAAGTCAATGTGTCCTTGATATACTGGTGGGACAAATACCAGGAATCCATCACTAAATGCTCAAGCCACCGCGATATTCCTTAAAGATTGTTGAAAGCTACGTAAAACTCTATCTGAACAAATAAATTTAAAAGCAACGAATTTCCATTCAAAGTAAGATGTTCAAAATATTAAAACTGAAAAAGCACATAATACACGAACTAACATTCAATAATCAAATTTATCTTATAACTATACAAATATCCGTATGATAACATCCCGTATGATATTTTTTATGATATCACATAGTTATTTTTAGAACAATGATATATTGTTAGTTATTTTTAGAAACTTGCATTTCAGTTAGAAACACCGACGAAAACAAGACAAATATAGGTTATAAGATAAATATAATACATACTTAGTGTATTGTATGAAAAAATATCAAACTCGGTTGTGAGGATTGATAATTGTCTCGGCAGAGCCTCGACAATGATCAATTCTCCCAACCTCGTTTGATATTTTTTTTCATATAATACACTAAGTACGTATTATATATATCAGTATTGCAAGTATATGCACAGCGTTATCACATCAGATTTCTCATTCATGTATCGGTCAAAAAAAGTGAATAGCCTTTGTAAGAATCCCCTTGAGATTATAAAAATACACTCGTTCCTTATAATAATAAAAATAAAAACAATAATTTAGAAAAAAAAGATGAAAATTTCAAAATGATGTGCTCTTCGATGGAATTTTCATATACATTCACATTTTCTCACTTCACGACCACTGGTTCATGTGAATGGTTGAAAGCTTGGTTGTTAAAACATGTACTTGTTCCAAATTCTGCTAAATATGGGGTTTTCGAACTAATTGCCATTATTTTAGGAACATTTAAACCAGTTGTGCTTATGTTATCGAAACACAAAAAAAGCCTTCAGTGTATGCTATGATTGCACGCCTTGCAAAGGCGTTTAATACGAATATGTCATGAACAACACGGGAAGTGCAAAGACAAGCAGATTCTTTTCGGGGCCGCTTTAGTATCTACTTACATACTGACATACATTTCGTATTATTTCCCTAATATTATAACCGTGAAATAAAGTAATATTGAGCAATGATATATTTCTAGCATAAAGACTGAAGTCGAAAATTCCTTTTAATCGGTATGAAAAAAGAAATCCTTCACAAAATTAAACATTGACCTTTGTATTTTCTATTCCTACTTATTTTCACACTCCACAACCACTAGTTTAAAAAGAAACAACAACATAGGTATGGATAAGTTGGTGAAACCAATCTCAAAATCTTTATTTACAATGAAAAGCTATGTTGGGAGTACTTATTTGGATCGTCTTAACAAAACGATCCCAATAAGCACTATTAATGTAAGGTTTGTACAATACTTATATCTAAAATTAAAAAAACACCAATCTCCTCTATCTGTAGCTCTGGAATTTAGTATTTGTAGACTATCCTGCTACAAGTAAAGACACCCTGGACTTGTGGACTGCTGTAAACTAGTCTTAGGCGTTGATATTTGGTAATGGAAAGTCTGTGAGCGAAGCTATACTCAAGAATTCCATCAAGGTACACCTACAAATTGTTAAATAGATTATTAAGTTATACAAACGTGGTTTATATAATTATGCAACAGTTCCACGAGGTCGCAAAAACATGAAGTGCTCAGGGTGATGTACAGTTAACAACATCCTGAACTCGAAAAAGTGAATGATTTTGGAATGAAATTGATTAAGTGAGATGATTGAGTCTTGAGTGAAATTAAAGGGAGATAATCCAATATCGCTAATCTTTTTCAGGATTAACTAAATAAACTACATTATTACCTCCCTTAAATAAAATCTACATACACGTTCTATAAATAGCTTCATCAGTCGAGGTCATTTTTAAAGGTCAAATTTGTGAAAAAATAACATATAACATTTGACATAACTTTTGAATGGTAGGTGATGTGGCCTTCATATTTCACATGATAATTGTCTGGGAAAAAGGCCTTTATATTCGTACCAAAGTCAAGGTCAACAGTCAATACTTTTTATATCAAGGTCAGAATTTTAAGAAAAAAAACTTTAACATTGGCCATTACTTTGAATGGTAAGTGATTGTGCCTTCATATTTCACATGATGATTGCTAGGGACAAGGTATTTCTGTAGTACCAAGTTCAATGTCATTTGTCAAGGTAAATTATTTGTAGTTCAAACAAATAATAGCCGTAACTTTAGATTGGTAAGTCATAGCACCTTGAAATTTTACACGGGATTGTAAGTGACAAGACCGTCAAATGTATAATAATGTCAATGTAACTTGGTGAAACCCACTGATTTATACCATAACACTTCATAATATGCTTTAACTTTTGATTGGTAAAGACACTACCTGTTGATAAGTGGTACAAAGCAGCATTTTGCGCTCTGCGGTTTTCGGAGAAAACCCAAGGAATTGCTATATCTTTGGTGTCGATGTCGTAGTTGTTTTCGTAGTCTTCATTGTTTGCGTCTTTTTCGTGCGAAAATTTTAACATTTTTTATTGTCTCTGGTTCTACAGAAGGCATTCACTTGAAAATTGGCACATATGTTTACCATAAAAAAGGAACCTTTACTATCAAGAGGTATAACTCTAGAAGCATTTTGTGCAAATTATGCCCCTTTTTCGACTTTCACCATCCAGCTCAAGTTTAACGACCGAGGCACCCGTAGGCGGTGTTCTTGTTTTTTTGTTATTGTCCTTAGTTGTGTATCATTTTGTCCAGATCGAATCTATTAATTGGTCAATCGAGCTGAAACATGACAGGAATGATCATTCAAACTCTTACTACCAACAATAGAAATGGAAATGCAGAAAATTTAGAAAATCTTACGAAAAAGTTATCACCTAACTCATTGGGCAAATGTATGTAAAACTTGAAAATGATGTTTCCTGGGTGAAGCTTAATGTCTTAAGAAGTAACTTATTCGATTAAAAACCTTTTCTTTAGTTAAATTATTGTTGATTTTTGCTAAAGTTACTCAATCGAGAGATTTAGGACTATCATCGTCATCTTGTTTATAAATATTTTGGGTATACAGTTGTAAGTCTGTCTGTCTCTCAGTCTGTACAAAATACTACCAACTTCTTTGCCGCAAACTCCTGCATCAATTCTTACGTCACCACTAATAAAACTTTATACAAACATTGATTCTTTTATGAAGTTTTTAAGTCTTCTCTTACCTAGCTCTACGAATTATCTCTCCTTTACCTCGGGCATTATTTCGTCTTTGCACACATATTAGTAATTTTGCGTCTTGAACTTTTTCTCTGTTTCATTCTTAATGTTACTCTATATAAATATTGAAAACCCGAAAAGGTTTTGCAAGAAGTAAATTTGAGGTCTCGATTTCCACCTCATGAATCATCTATCCTGAAACTGTGTTATTATTTACTCTTTGTACAAGTATTTTTGTGTTCGGTTCAAATTCAGTTATAATGAAAACTCATTCATAAATTAATCATAAAATGAAATCTTGCAAAAAACAAAATTTAGATGTCATAGTTCCATATGATCGAAGAGTTATCTCCTGATTATCTTACACTCTTTCTTTCTACGTTGTACATATGAACAAGTAATTTTCAAAATGCAACCTGGTCCTTCATTTTTGACTCAGTAATAATGGACCCTCATTCATAAATTGGTCATAAAATAAAGTTTTGCAAGCCACATTTTTTATATCTTAGCTCCCTATAGTTGAAGAGTATTCTCCTCTTTCAGACTTGAATTAATACTTTTCTATTTTGTACATATATACAGGTAACTTTTCATTGCGAACTCCTTCAGAAATCCTTGATAGTAGTTTATTTTAGTGAAAACTCATGTCGTATATCTCCCTTTGAGTATAGAAAATTTGACCCTCCCGCGAAAATGGACCATCCAGATAGTGCGTAAAGTGTCAACCCTAGTCAGACTGTGCGGATCGCGCAGGCTGACAAATATGAAAACTTTTCGCAGTGTGATTATTTTCTGAATCAAGAATTGTCACACTAATTTCCAGTGAAAGACTGATTCAAACTCGACCACCAGTTGACCTATGCTGGACAGAATCTTTTTTCAAATATTTGTTTTACAGAGTTGCAAGATAGTCCCTTTTCACGCGACGGGTAACAAATGTTACATGCTATTTTGTGAACTCCTCGTTCAGTTTTGCTTGTTCACAAGTTGAAGGTAAAATGTAAACTGTAAATTTGAGTTCCTTTTTTGTCTTTTTAAAAAGTTATCTTCCCTTCATTTTTTTTGTTCAATCTACTTGCTATTACCAATGTACTTTTATTGGTAAAGTTCTCTATCATATACAAGACGTTAATTCCCGAACATATAAAAAACCCCCCCTCCTCATTCACAAATGATGTTTTTGTGTGGCATTTAACCTTATGTATAGCGAGCGCATATTAACTTGAACCTGACCTTTATGCAGAATAAATAATAAGGCTCATGAATACAATTCCAAGTTACTTCGGCACGTGACGATCAATCATGGACATTCAGTTAAACTGTAAAAATTACAGGTATGTGTGGACTTACTACAGACAGGGCGCCTTGTCATTGAGAAGACGATTCAATTAAAAAAAAGATGTTCCTTCTTGTGTGCGACCGAGAGAGGGGATTTCATTTTATTTCCAGTCAAAAAACATAAATTGCATTTGCAGAATTTTGAAACTTTGTATTTTTTTCACCCGAATTTAAAGATAATTAAATAGGAGACTCAATTTATGTATTGATACACTACTTCATGAGGTTAACCAAAATTCGCCTTGAGCGATAACGGGTAAACAAGGCTAGCACGTGCACCATGACTTTACGATTGAATTCCGCAGGTAAGTCGTGTTTTGCCGAAGGGAAACGACCAGTTTTTAATTTATTTAAATCACAAAGGGCAGGTTCAGGCCAATATGCTTCCACTTTACACTTTGTATTCAATATTTTCAATTTAATTGGATATGTACCGTTATTTTAAATTTATCATGCGATAAGCTCATGTTACTCATTATATTGAAAGTCCTTGCGATGGTTTTAAGCCACATTTAGTAACAAGTTCTAGTTCTGGCCAGTATCTGATATTCAAATACTCCCTTCCGGTAATACATGGTTATCTTAACCGTCAGAATTTGATCCAAATTGTATGTTCAATTTGGGGTAAAACTTTTTTGTTCGATTTTCATAAAAGATCATATAACTATTTTGAACCAATTTATTAGGATGATATTTATATTATATAATACGTACTAAGTGTATTGTATGAAAAAATCTAATGGGATTGGGGGAATTAATAATTGTCGAGGCTCTGCCACAATTCCCACAAACGAGTTATATTTTTTTCCAAGTTCGTACTATTATATTTATCTATAATCTTGTAAGCCTTGTTTTCTTTAATTATCCTAACAGAAATACATTTTTTGCCATGTTTTTAAAAATAACATCACTTTGTCATTGTTCTAATAAATCCATGTTATATCATTGGAAATTATCACATAGTGTGTTTTTGGTCGATAATTGTATAGTTCTAAGATTAAATAATGTACCTCAAGACTTGCGCTGGAGAAGCTGTATTTCAGCTCGTAGTTCCTATTAGGTTGAGTGATAGCATTGCTTACACAATCTTTACTACCAATAGCTGCATCGAAACACCACTCATTGGACTCTATCTTTTGAAGGAATGCCGTTTTATCGTCAGAATCCTTAAAGTCGGTCCACATGCTATTTAAAACAAAATATATACAGAATTTTGAATGACTGGTTATTGAGTACAGGATTTATTAAACGATTAAACAGGTAGAACTAGGCCGCGCCGAGTTTTTATCCTTCATAGATGACGATTTTGATAAATTTGGTATCTAATGCGCACATAATTATTTGATTCTATTTCGAATATGACCTATTTGTTTGCGATAAATCGAGAAAGTTTAACAGGCTATTCCGCAAAATAAATAGCGTCTTTGCAATACGACCTCATTATCATCCCGAAAAAATAGCGTTGCTATTCGTTCTTAGCTCATTTGCTTATTTATTCCTCTAGTGTAATAATATATGAGTAATGCTTAAAAAATTCAATGAGTTTTTGCACTCTGGCGACGTAGGTCTTATTATTACTCATTGTCATTTTATATGTTTGAATCCAGTAAGCAGTCTTGTAAACGTATTTTATATTTACAAATATTTGGTCAATATGAACGTTAAATTACATTTGGAAAAACAATGGAAAACTGAGTTTTGACAAATTTGAGAACCCACGCACACAAAATCAAATGACTATTTAGACATGAAAGGAATATATAAAAGCCCTATTCAGAATTGAGTAGACTTTTGCTTTATAAAGATCTTTTATCAAGTTAAAGAAAAACGAGATTTCACAACCTATTATTAGTTCCATTTGCTAGAATATGGATGGTTATGATTTCATTTGAAAAAGCAATCATATTTCCCTTTAAGATATTCAATCAGGTGGACCCTTGACTCAACTTTACATTACTTTGACGCTGAATTTTCGATGAAAACAATGTGGTCGGACATATGATACTCTATTACAAAGTTTTCATTCAATATTTACACTAAGAAGTTGTCATAATGTTATCCTAGAACAGCTGTAAAACAGAAATTCGAAGTAGGAATCTTGATTTCTCAGAGAAATGTTTATCTGTCTTATTTTGGAGAAATTTGTGAAATATAACCATTAACTCATTAGCATATTAATGCCTTCTCCTTGGCCGAACCCGGCTAGCTCTGTGTTAACGCATAGGGCTGTTTATCCTTTTATTCGGCTCTGCCAACTCTCATTCTACATTTGACAAAGGTCAAAATGACACGAGTGATTTGTCGCTCATGAATGGGTGTATGATTACATAACGCCTATGTGGGATGAGCAGTTGGTGTCTCGGATGAAATGTTCCGGTTGTGCTGATGCGACAAAAGAAAGTAAACAATGGATAGGTGTACCAGTCGCCAGGATATAACAAAAATAATGGAGTAAGTGGCGTAAGACTCATAAAAAGTACCAAAGGGCCAAATTATCACAAGATACGCTTGTCAAACAGCTTGATGTAAAATTTGATTTAAATTGTATTGAAGAACATTTGAATGAATACTTTTTGACAAATCTAGGCATTTAATAATTTCAGCAAAGATCATGGCCCAATTGTGACCTGCATTGTTTCTTTGTAAAAAGGGATACGCCCAAGCAAATCCCTTATTTGAACATAAGGCCGTGCAACATAGAAACTTGATGAAAGTCATTTAAAAGAAACTACCTTACCATAATGAAAATGCCATGCCTATGGTTTCAGAAAACAAGATTCTTAAAGATTTTCAACGTTGTGTTTATGGTAAATGGAGAGGACCCGTCCTGAGCCCAAAATTGACCTAAGGGCATGACACAAACCTTCTAGAGGTCGACTACATAATGTTACATACACAATATAAATATAAACCCGAGCTGAGCCCAAATTAGACCGAAGTACGATATTAACAAATATTGTAAAGGTCCACTACCTTCTGGTTTTAAATAGATTTCTAATCATTTCGCACTTTGTTTCGATGTTAAATGGAACACGTCCGAATTGAGCTCAAATTTTACCACAGAGATTTAATATGAATAAACTTGATAAAAAGCCACTTGGTTATGCTACCTACCAAATATGAAGGTTTTTTTGGTTTCATCAAAGAAGATCCCAAAAATTTTAGCTCTTTGTTTTTTATGTAAACGGGGATGCGCACGGACGATGAAACACACTGGCCCGGTCGTGTTTTTTTTATTTTTTATTAGCACAACACTGTTCATTTAAGTATTGTTGGTCCTTAAGTACTAAATACGCAAGTATTTTTTTCGCAAATCTATAAGTTTTTTTTTGACCATTTGACAATGAAGGTATGTATTATTTCTGATCATCCCATAATCGTAAACCTACATGGTCTGTCAATTTGAGGCTATGAATCGATGTTATGGTAGTACTTGAGTGAGAAAGACCAGGGTTTCCACTGTACGTGCACTAGCAGCAGCGATATGACTGAACTTATTTTAAAAGTGACGTTATCCCTTTCAAACAGATCGACTTACACTTTTTTCTATTTTCAGCACCCAACGACCGAATTTAGGCAACCTCAGGCGATGGTATAGTCCTATTACATATTTGACAGTAAAGGTTAATTCGATACTCAAAATAATTTATAATCACTAAAGAATGTAGCCTCTTGAAAAAAAGTATGGTTATTTATAACTAGAGATGTAACTCACCTCCCGGTTTGCGGAGAGTTTGAAGATTTAATGTACAAGAAAATTGAACCACCGGGAATAGCTATGGTTGGTACTGCCTCATTGAGTGTGATATTCTGTAAAACAAAGATCAAAATAACATGACGAAAACATGAATGTTTTTTTTTCAAGAATACATTAGATAAAAGTGATATGCACATAAATGAACGTGAGTAACAGTTGTATTTCAAATTTGAATGAAAACCCGAATTTAGCTATTAAACTTTTTAAATAAGCTGTGCAGCTATCAATCAAGCTTAACCCTTTTTGGCTTTAATCCCTGCGTTTTACGTACCTGTGATTTTATGGTTGAGAAAACATTGTGAAAAAAAGAAGAAATTGCTTCTGACAAGCAATTCCTTATTTTACACACTATTTTCTACCCTACTTAATGGTTATTTTTCAAATTAAATCCACTTGTAATTTTCATCTGCAAAACCTTTGAATTTGGACAGGTCCAAAATTTTGTAAACTAGGAAAGGGTTAACTCAGCGCTTAGTGATTATATGAGGTATTTTGTTCGGATAATAGCCGTGTGTCGTTTGTTAATTAATTCTTTAAAATGAATCTCATAAACCAATGGACCAATTTAACTCAAATTTTGCAGGAATGTTTTAATTTCTCTCTTTCAAAATATGTGAAATAATTAAAATCGATGAAAACTCTGGTTTCAGTTGCAATCGCAGGAAAGTTTTCCAGTCAAAAAGATGTGGGCCGATCAAATGGAAAATTTTAAGTGAATCCCAATGATGAATATTGCCGATGTACTTATTCCCGACTTTTGCATTTGAGGCTTCGTCATATAGAAGTGTTTACTATTTTTTTTCTTGTCTAACGATCAGATTTAAATGATGTTTAATAATGAAGTAGAAATCAACACCGCTTCCGGAAGGATAACACATTTCTTCAGGTGAACGAAAATATAAACTTTCGTAGTTATATAGCGTTAACCGAACCGTAAACTGTAGTTAGCTTGGAATAAGTTTTTGTCGTGGAATCTAACTAACCACGGTTATTCATAAATTTGGAGACAAGACCTCTTTTTTCTGGAATGTTATTGACTTTATTGACATATTCTGAATATTTATATAGTAAAGGGAAAAGCAAATCACTATCTATTTATCACGCTAAAGGATCAAAAATCTATGCTGTCCAAATTTAATAAGGTATGAGTTTACTCCAAAGAATAACAAGAACACTAAAAAGCGGACTCTCTCATCACCCACTGATTTACTCGATCAAAAAAAGTAAATGTTATATGTCGTCAGCACGTTTTTTTCACAAAGGAGGTAAAGTCATATCTGACAGCACGACCGTGGAGTCTGAAACAACGTCCAGTGAATGCATGCCAAGCATGTCTTTCTTATCTCAGCCCCTCACCAACATAACAATGACCAATGAAAACATTACTGAAATAGTAAATATTGTGTTTGCATCTAACGCCTCCAAAGACTCAGTGCTAGTAAAAAGTGTAATTGGTGGGGTAATTATAGGACTATAAAGCAAAGTTACTGATCTTGAAATGACAAATAAGAACCTTAGAAATAAGGTGTCTTAATAGAAAACAAGATTGACAAATCCGACCAGTACAGTCGTAGAAACTGCTTGAGAGTGTACTTGAAGAGGAGGGAGAATCGGTAGACAATAAGGTAATTAACTTGATAAGCACCCTTGAAGCAGAAGTGAATCTGTGTGGAATTGACAGGGCTCATCGTCTTGGAAAACTTAAAGATAAAACATATCCTCGACCTCGAAATTTTTTTAATGAAATTTAGAAAACTATCGCTTACGCCAGAAGGTACTATTTAATAAACAAAACATAACAGTTAAAGGGCTTCTGGCGTGTATTTCTAAACGAGGTTTGACTGTGACACAGTAATTGAAACTCTGGCGGAACTATAAAAACTTAAATCTGGTAATGTGTTTCCTTAAACGTTTTTATAAAGTAAACACTACATTCAATTACTGCGTCACAGTGTTCATTCAATGTAATTCTTATTGTGTATAACGCTTGCTCGAAAACATTATAATCACAAATCGTACCAAGATTTGGTAACCTTGTCCTTACAGTAACCTCAACGAGATATCTTTTCATCATTATATTTCCGCGAGCTAGAGTGAGGTTCGAGAAACCGTTATCTCCTTTCATGTCCAATATAGAATTGATCTTTGATCACTCACTTGAAACTGCTGGTCTATAGCTGCGGATGCTTACATGAATCTTGAAAAGAAAAGATTGTAAGTTAACTTTAACAAATTTATGCTTGTTATTCATGCTTTACATATATACAAATTGTTTACAATACCGTGTATCCTCGTATCCGTAATTCTTTCTCTTTTCTTATACCGCCCTTAAGACTTATCCAATGGAGAGAGGAAACAAAAACGATTTTGGAAAATTCTATCCAAATGACGAAGCTTGACAGTCATCTCAAATATATCTACAGCTGATTGGAAGAATCTTAAATCCCGAAAGGACTTAGGATAAATCTACGTCCAAGTATACCAGGGAAAACATATACACGTTTTTTGGCAAGATGGGATGCTATACTGTCACATGCATCGTTCAGTCTCATGAACCGTATGTTGGGTCATTACAAACAACAACTACAAAATCTAAAATCTGAACAGAATTCTATTAGGGCTGATCATGAACGAGAAATGGATTCCCGTTCATTTACAAACCTGAAAAACAAATATGAAATGGTTGCATCTAAAACTTGGAAAAACTACACGGCGAAAAAGACAAAGAAACTGCAATAATATCAACCAGTGCCATACAAACCTTAATTATATCCCCGTAATAATCAGAATAAAAGGAGCAGAGTACGTAGATTCAAACGTAAAAATCATACATCTTCTACCAACACGATTAGCAATAACGCTGTAATCAATCTATCCACCCCCGTACCCAATAAGCAAAAGCTTTCTTTACTGTCCAAAGGGCTAAATTTCTGTCCTAAACCACCTAACTTCGACCGAGGTAGATAAATTAATGATAATAAAGAGTTCAGCAGACGACTCAGACTAAAGTCACATTTTACCAAACCAGAAACTTTGTATGACAAAGGCACTGCTCCACAAAGCAGTCAGGATGTTTCCCCCGACCCCGTCGCTACCTTAGATACCTCGACATTGAGTCAACAAACTAGGGGTGCAACTGCTTCACAACCCCCTCCTTTCAGCAAGCAAAATGACGGTGAGAAGTACCATCATTTCAGATGCAAAAGAACTTTGGAACCAACAAATCAATAAACTATTTTGGATGCATTCATACATAACGTCGAAACGGACATCGCCTCGACTCGTTAAACTAAAAAATCTAATGAAAATCTAAGTAGAAAAGAAAAGCAAGACCTTCGTTCATTAAAGAACAACACTATATTGTAATAAAGCCTGTGGACAAAGGGTAAGCAGTAGTGGGAATGGATAAGGAACATTACGTCTCTGAAGCAGAGCGCCAGCTTAAGGACACCCAATTTTAAAGGGAACTTCAACATGGACCAACATAAGAATATCAAAACAAGGTTTCAAAACTCTGAATATAATTTTTAGACCCCAGCGTAATCAGTGAAGACAACTTCGACGCGTTAGCGGTGAAAAATCCGAGGGCAGGTAGAATTTATCTCCTGCCTAAGATTTACAAACCTGGATATCCCGGTATCCGCAAATGGCCATCCAACTAAATAAAACTGAATATCCCATTTTGTAGTTTTCCTACTCAGACCACATGTTGTAAGCCTAAAGTCCTATGTGCAAGAAACTACAAGAAACTATCGAACCTTCTAAAAGTTGACTCTCAACCACTCCCAGAGAACACAATGTTGGTGTCAATAGACGTCACGTCGCTTTATACAAACATCCATCACGGAGATGGAATATCTGCCTGCAAAGAAGCTTGGAACACTAGCGATGTTAAAGACCCTCCAACTGAAACACTGGTGGAGATTCTAACCCTCATCCTCAAGTGCAACAACTTTGAATGTAATGGTAAACAATACCTCTAAATACATGGCACAGCGATGGGAACAAAGATGGTACCTTCGTATGAAAATATATTAAAGGGGCGACTTTTAGAGCCAACTTCTTATAACAGTACAATACCAGCCTATCATATGGTTGCGATTCATCTACGACATTGACATGAAGTGGTGTCTTGGCCCCGAAAAGCTGCAAGAAGTTTGTTTACTTCCAAAACATTTCACCCAACAATAAAATTTACTTCTGAAACAACAAATGAAAAGCATGTTTTCCTGGACACTATTTCACGCATAGAAGGAAGTGAACAAGTCGTTGATTTGTATTCTAAAACAATAGATAAGCATCAATAGCTGCTTCCAACAAGTTGTCACCCAAGAACCTGTTGCAAAATCATCCAATATACACTCCTCAAAACTCCTAAGCGGTCACTTGCTTTTTGGGGCAAATGTTGTAAATAACTCAAGGTTTCATACGTTTCCCCTTGAATTATGTAGGCAAGTCATTTATTAAGTCATCGAGAATAAATAATTAAGGAAATCCAACAAGAAATGTGTTAGAATTAAACGAATGTAGGAGTACTCTCGATTTCAAAGTTAACATTGGCGGGTGGTGTATTTTTGACATTTCTTGTTAGGTTAAGGAATGTGTAGAGAATTGTGGCATTTCCACAGGCGTTTTACCACTGATATCAGGACTTAAAATTGATATGATTTGCGTTTTTCAAGAGTCGAAAAATTCAAATTTCTCCAAAAAATGCCAATTTTGTGACTTTTGAATTTGGGGGTACATGCATTTGATTACGTCTTCAGGACTCCCCGATGCATGGTTTTACAAAAGAATTGAACAGGCTGATGACTGAATGGCCACTCTTTTGAAAGGCAAAGTTCACATTTCAAAGTAATCGCGGAAAGTGTGTGAAAAATAGAAAAATGTGAGGTGGCCGCTTAGAACTTTTGAGTAGTGTAGACTGGCACTCAGAATTCGTTGAATTTGCACACGGGAAACCTCATTTGAGGTATGAACCAAGGAGCTATCTCAACATCAACTCAACAGAGGTTACAAAAACGAAGCCGTTTCTGCTGCCATAGCCGAAGCCGCTGCAATACAACGTAAATACCTTCTGTTGTATAAGCACAAGCTTCAACTATCGAACAAAACACCAATTGTGGTGACATACCACCCCGACTTGCCGAAAATAAACTCTATCGTATGCAAACATTGGTCGAAAATCGAGGCGTCGAGCAATCTCAGCAAACTTACCAAGCAACCAAACCCAGAATTTAAATTCACAAACTACCAGAAAAGAAAGTATTCATCCGACCGGTAACTATGTTATTAAAGATTATAATGATATTTTTTAGACGAAAGTGCCAGCCGCCGCGATTTGACTGAAATAATGTTGAAAGCGGCGTAAAACCCCATTCAAACAAACAAATTCAAGCAAGTACCGAAACGCTAACAAAATTCAAATCAAATTAAGATATTCAATTTATCAAATAGAAAATTATCTCAATATCAAATTCAGTTACTTCTTAAAGGTCTTAAATTCACAACCTACCCCGAAAAAACAAATGTACAACAATTAAATGCAGATTTTCACAGAAGACTCAAGATAAATTAATTCTTTAATTGCAATGAAACAACTGGAGATAAGTCCCTCGTGAGAAATAAAAGCGAATTCCAACCCCCTAAAGGTAGAAATGAGGCACTTAATGACTATATCAATGCTACCAAAATAATACAAACAAATCATTACAACAACATTAAACATAACATCTCCATTAAACAGAAAATGCCATACAGGAACTAGTAAACGACGAAAATATTATCACTAAAGAATCAGACAAGGGTGGAGGCATTGTAATTATGAATAAAAAAATATTAAAATCTAAGATGCTAGAAATGCTAAACGATTCGAACTACTATTCTGAAACAGATGATAATTGCCATAAAAAGAACTTTTAAACAAATGTATAGTTTGTTAGAGTTGGCTCCAGCAATGACCAAAAACGAAGAAGATAACATCACAAATTTTGAGTACAAATCTAGTTCTCTTATCAAAGAATCATGTTTACATCACCAAAGCAAATTCGTCCAAATTCAAGACCTAGATGACCTAAAATTCCGATCAATTATTGCCGGACCAGTATGTGAAACTCATCTTTTAAACAACGTAATTGATATTCTTTTTAAACCATGCCTTTTTCTAAGGTTAAGGGGAAAGGTGGTGGGTCCTATCTGAAGGGGAAAAATTCACTGAGAGGGTAATTATCATATCACATAGTAAAATATCAATCAAATTCGTGATTTTTGTGTGTTTTTAATTATGATTAATGATCAAGGCATGTATGCTCATTTAGATGATTTTTTGACCTAAAGAAATTGTAGATATCTATTTCCATCATAATTGCATCATAATTTTCCCTTGACTTGTCATTTCGGAGGTCATTATTTACACCCAATTTCAGTATTTTGGTCATTTAGGGAGACACAAAAATTGTTAAGCATATAAAATATGAATATTTGCATTTGGATACAAAGCACATTTTCTACAACTGCATATACATAATTAATCATGTTTGTATCTATAGGCACTAAAATCAAATTATTTTTTATTATTGAAAATCCCAAATTTTCTTTATTAATGTTTTTATCTAACCGAAGAAACTTTTTTTCATCAACTTACACTCATTCTCACGAGAATTGGGATTTTGGTGTCGCCGCATTTTTAAAAGCCTAAAATATATTTTATGTGATCGTTTGGTGCTTAATTTGATCGAACTCAATGAACTAAGTTTATGCACACTAAGAAAAGGATCGTGGTCGACGTTTGGGAGACAAGAGATTTGTTTAAATGAGCATTTTGTAATATTCGATACTGTCGCTTTTTCATTTGGTGATTTTTGCTCGTACACTAAGCCGAGATGCCTATTTTCATAACAAAGATATTCTTTCAAACATATCGCACACATGTCCTTTACCTCTAGAAAAAGCGCCGTGCACCGTATCGGCTAATTTCAATAATTATTGAGCCAAAACCTGGTGTCGCCAAAAAAAGCAAAAATGAAGTAATCTTCGATTCCGAGACTTTGAAGGGGCTAATTCGATGGAATAAGGCCCAAAAATCGAGCAATTTCTTTTCCTTAGCATGCTGAATTTATGCTAAAAAAATAATGCGTTTTAATTATAACAAAGAAATTGACACAGAATTCCTTAAGCCAGTTCATTCAGACAAGGGGTCTTCTTGCAATGAACTAATGTAATCTTCGATACTAGGTTTTTCAATATGTTCCACAACAAAATCATAACATATGAGATCATTAAAACATGTAACATAACCAGTATAAACAATTATCACTTAGAAATGTTGCATACAGCGTTCAGTGTGTTAATTATGCTGTAAAGCGGTGCGTTTTGTAATCATCGAGACCGTAATATTCGATACCAAATTTAAATGCCTACGAAAAACTTTAACCGAAACACATGAATAGACTAGATATCCGTTCCTATGGTACCAAAAAACACAAAACAACATTTCTATGATGGGTAAACCTAATTCCCTATCTTTAATTACTGCAATTGTAACTTTTTGTAACCTTCGAGACAATGTGAATATATTTCATTGCAATTGGTGTTTCACGGTGGTACAATTATTATTTGTTTTATAATCGGCATTCTTAGGCTTGAGAAATAAAAATTTGACCAGGCCATCATTGCATTTTACACTTTAGCATGTTTGAAAAACTGTAATCTTCGATACCGTGAAAATTGGGCAGAAAATACGATGCTTAAAGTGATGACAAATCTTTGTGAGTGGGTCAACCCCGATGTGCGATGTGCACTAGTATTCAACCATAAAGAAGTTAATTTGCGTTTTATATTTAAAGAAATTTTGGTGTTTAAAAGGTAACTTGCCATTGTTTTTTATGTTCAGATTATCTCACCTTTTTGAAAGAGACTACATACCTAAAACCATTTCTTTCAAAGCTTCAGATAATTTTTCAACTAAGCATGGTTTTATATACGATTTAACAGTTTTTGGGGCTATGGGTCATCCTTTAAAGTGCACTCGATAAATCATGAGTAATCTTCGACACAATATACCTAATTCGAGCACTCAAACAGAGAATCACAATTTTGCAATGAAAAATAAGGTAAATTCATTATTTTTATTTGATACGTTTTCCAGTTGATTTTTCAATGAACTTAAACTTTAGAATGTTATCGTGCACTTTGAAAATAAAAGTGAAAGTTGGTGTAAAATTAAAAATCTATAGTTGAAAAGGTCTGTCACCGACACACATTCTATTATCGGAGAAATATCCGTTTCCTGAAAGTGAATAGAACTTCAAACATATTAATGTACAGAAAAACATATCTGGTTTGAAAGAGAATCAAAGCAAAAGATAAAAATTCCTTTTTTAAGTTTTTACTTTGATAAGGGCAAGGGTACAAGTAACGAATATTACTTGATGAAAATTGCCAAAATAAGACAGTTACGCGCTGCTTAATAACTTTTTTTCCTCTCAGACGTAGTATAAAAAATTTCACATCATTATAGGTTGATGTTTACTTTATTTGATTTTAGAAAAATTAGAGCGATACTAAGATTTTCATTTTTTGATTTTTTATAATCCCAAAATCCCAATTCTCGCGAGAATGAGTGTTAATATCAAATTTCTGTGGAAAAAAAATATATGTTCATAACCTGTCTGTGTGTTTTTTCTTGTTTTAAGGTCTTCTTTCTAAATAATCAATATTAAAACAGTCATAGGAACAGATGTAGGAAATGAGGGTCTCTGAATTAACTCAATTAACTATGTAAAAAAACACACAAAAACAGCTATTTAAAATCGAACACAAACTTGGTAAATTAGGTCACTTTATAGTATGAAAATAAGTTGACGAATGTTTATTCTAATGTAATCCAATGTCTTTTTACCTAAATTAGTGCATTCTTGCTCTTATAGATTAGTTCTGTTGAATAAATCTAAAAAATGAGTATCCGAATTTCATACCTGTCCGGTAGCTAGTACAGTTTGGCTGGTGACGGACAGTTTTTTTCTGATGCCTGTTTTAGTATTTTTTTTTACTTTTTAATGCCAGAATAATTAAGAGCTTGCATTTTCTAGACTTCTTTCATACTTTTCCCATTGAAAATTATCATTTTCCTCCATAATCATGTTTTTAAAACTGCAGACGAGTGCTTGTCAAACATTACAGTCCCTGCAAAAAGCAACCCCAAAATATATCTTATGGCTTTTAAAAGGCATTTTAATTGATTGGCATCTATTAATGGACGAGACTTATTGTTTGGAAATCGATTTTCGCTCTGTCTGTATATGGCAGCTAAATTTTTATCAAAAATGAATCATTATGATATAAATGGCATTTAGATTCTGTCCCAGTGTTGCAGACGATTTTTTTGTGTGAGTCGTTTTTATTTAAAATGCCTAAAAATGCATGGTTTTTGTTCGCCAGGGAAACTCTTTTGAGCCATTTTGGATAGGGGATTTTTTCTAAAAAAGGAAAAAAGGTACATGTTTTCAAGAGGGGATTGGGCCGAATTTCGGGGGCCGAATTTCGGCCCTAAAAACAGCGTTAAAAGGCCTGGTTTAAACCCTCCACTAAACATGTTGGAAGTTATGTCAGAGATGATATTGATTTCCGCAAGTATACTCCAGACTCCGTGCTAGTACAAACTTTAATGGTTTTATTAGATTTAACAAATCTATATACAAATATCACGCATAAACTAGGATAAGAAGCTTTAAATGCATAAACTAGGGTTAGAAGCTTTAAATTAATGGTTGGACGAAAACGGAATTTATACATAAACTCTCCAACAAGCAATTTATAATCGAAGGCTCAAAACTGATTTTAGAAAACAACAACCTCCCCTTTGATAACAAGTTTTACACGCAAGTAAAAGGCACAGCTATGGGGACAAAATTTGCCCCAACCAACGCAACTTTGGTATTAGGCTACCTTGAAAAAAAAGCTATACATATGCGAAGAAACCTTTAAAAATGAATTTGCGTTGTAAATAAAAAGGGCATGGAAAAGATTTCTAGGTGATTGCTTTATATTTTGGACAAAATCGGAACACGATTTATTCATAATTTTAACAAGTTACATCACGACATAAAATTTACCTTTAAATCAAACTCCGAAAAATTACTTTTTTTCTAGAAATACTCGTTATTAAAAACAAAACACAAATAACTACTGACATATGCTTTAAAGAAACAGATAGCAAACAATACTTAAACTTCATACCATCCCAAGCATTACTAAACTAGTATTCCCTAAAACTTAGCACGAAGAATCTGTAGAATTGTATCAAATAAATACACAAAGCGTCTAAGACTAGACGAACTCGAAATTAATCTCCTGTCAAGGAAGTATCCCATAACATTAATTAAAGATGAAATTCAAAAAGCTATACAAATACCAAGGCATACACATTTACAACCGCACATTAAATCTGAAGAAAGAATAATCCTATTTGTCTCGACACAAAACCCAATGAACTGTGATATGTTCCCAATCTTGAAAAATAACATTCATATTCTCAACTCCAACGAAACGATGAAGAACATAATATCTAGCTACAATATGATTAAAAGTAAACGACAACTTCCAAACCTTAAAGAATACGTACAAGATCAAGGTTTATTGATAAAAGACACCCCGACCTACTATAATTTCAATGGTAAAATATTCAAAGTAAACTCAAACATGACATGCGGCGTCAAAAACGTAATTTATGCAATAACATGCAATGGTTGTGGGGAATTTTATATTGGCGGACTGGAGACAAACTACGAACGAGGTGAACTATACATGCACAACAAATTAGAGACCCTACAACTAGACAAATTCCTTTAAGCGAGCATCTAAGTTATTGTTCTTGCCACGATGCTAAATTTCAAATGTTTCCTTTCTTTAAATTAAAAACAGAAAATTCATCGGTCAGATAAGCAAATGAAAACTATTTCATCAATTATTTTAACCAAAAATTGAATGCGCTGAAACACAATGATATTCAATAATATAAAATCACCAATATCGGGACGTGACGTCATGGTTGACGTTACGTCATAGTTACAAAGGCGTTATAACGACGTTACCACTGATGAGCCGAAAAGCGAAACGCGTTTGGTGATTAACAATTATTCTTCTTTTATCTTTCTATAAAATAATCAAACCAAAGGCGTGTGAAGTTTTATTTTCTTCACGTCCATATATATATAATTTTTATTTTCTTCACGTACAATATAAATAATACATTTTTTAGAACAATGTGGTTATTTTTAGAAACTTGCATTTCAGTCAGAAAAATCGACGAAAACAAGACAAATAGAGGTTGTAAGATAAATATAATACGCACTTAGTGTATTGAATGAAAAAAAATATCAAACTCGGCAGAGCCTCGACAATGATCAATTCTCCCAACCTCGTTAGATATTTTTTTTTTCATACAAAACACTAAGTATGTATTTTATATATTTTTATACCGGGATGTCACGGGTTTAAGCCGTGCATTGACAAGAAATGTTCCTTTTTTTAGGGTAACACTTTTTTAAGTACCTATTTTGTTACTTTTGATATTTTGAACAGTGTTGCATATTATTTGAATTAGAATTTGATAATTGGAAAGTCCTGTCCTTAAAACACTGAAAATAATTATAAACTTTGAAATATATCTAGATCTATATTATAGGAATGAAGAGGCATTTTTTTTTTTAAATTTGTGACCGTATAAAGTTAAAAACATATTCAGGGTTTGAAAACGTTAATCGAATTCCCGTTTAAGTATGATTATGTTATTAACGTCAATAACTCGTTTCTCTTCATTTCTTGTAATTCAATAATATGAAGCAAATGAGATTTTTTATAAGGACTACTTGTAAGTGCACGCTTACTAAATACCTAACGTTGTTTTCATTTAGGTATGAAAGCAATATTACATTTGATCAGAATACAATAGTCTAGGTTGGTGCAAACAACATATTTGAATGATAGAAGAAAAAAAAATGTTAATCTTAACTGAAAAAAAAACTAAAAACAAATAATAATAAAAAGGTAATTAAAAAAACGACCCCCCCCCCCCGAAAATATATATATATATATATATATATATATATATATATATATATATATATATATAAAAAGTGGAAGAAATTCCACGGTACGGAGAAAGTAATTAATTTACATTCTTATATATATATATATATATATATATATATATATATATATATATATATATATATATATATATGAATATGTTGATGATAATTACAAGGATTAAAATATGTATCTTTGTCGGGAATTGAACGCGATCCGACAACATTTCGCTGCTCGGGAAAGCGCCGGTTACCACTGTACTATCGCGACTCTTTAATGAAAAAGTGAAATAATATAACTAAAACGGTGAAATGAAATTGAGTTAAGCTTCGGGAAAACTCGAGCACTGACGGAAGATAATGAGTGCCAGGTCATTTTAGATAAATAATACACAATGTTTACAATTATAATGATATCCAGATTATGCTCAAAATAACGGCATGCATCTATGTACACTAATAAACAGACTGAAGCTGAATATTTTTCATTGAGGTATGAACACAATTATTCGTGCAATTAGGTAGCATGAATCTTGGTGGACACAACTAAAAACAAAACATGTAAAAATACATAAGAATATATTAATGAATATGAATTGAGACAAAAATAAACTCTTTGAAAACAAAACAATATCATTTAGCTAAAATCATGACCGTTGGGTTTAGATACACAATTCAAATCGGATAGCCTTTACTTTGATACTACATCAATGGTTTATGGTAAGTTAAAAATTATAAAATGCAAGTACAGATCTCATTTTTTAAATGATCATTGGTATGTCACAATTTTCCTCTTTACACAATGTGTTAAATAATAATTTATTTAACGCCTGCAGCTTTATTTTGAAATTAGATTTGTCTATGTTTGTTCGTTTTGTAATAAATGAGTTAGCCAACTGATATTACAAAAAATGCCACTAATGTAGATTTCCAATAATAAAATATCATACAAAAAAAGATAGCAACATTATACATGATAAAACAGTTAACTACTGTTAAAAAATACGTTTTTACCTTTAGACTTAGATTCTCTAATTCAATCAGTCGAAAGTATTTGTTATTCGCCTCGTAAGATGGAGATAAGAACCAGTTCCTTGAAAGCTTTGTGCATGCTTTTGTTATCAAATTAAACTTTCCTCCACTTGTGTTTAAAGGATCATCGATAGCACAGCCTAATCCTTCTAGTTTCCCATCGTCTTGCTCAACATAAATCAAAATCTTTCTTTCAAATGCAATAACACTCTTTACACCAATGACCAGTAACATACAGAATACGTCCATTTCGTCACAATGAATATTCTTTTTTCAAATAAGTAAAAGTCAAACGCTCCTCAATAGATTGTAGCCTAATGACATACGAAGGTATTACAGAACCGTGGCGCTGCGCAAAGCCGTGACCATGTTATTGCCTCAGAAAATTAATTTTTCAGTAACTTAAAAGGCTTTAAAATGTTATGCCATTATCTCAAAGTGGCACTTTAGCACCAGTTCGTGTAAAAAAGGCCAAACCCCTAATTTGCTAAGTCATTCTATCTCAAATCAAGTACATGTTTTTGTATGAAAAAAAAACTACACATTTTATTTGGCAAACAAACATGTACTCAAACATATTTTTCGACGTCAATTCCATTTTCCTTTTTTAATCTAAAAAAACAACAAAATTCGATATAGATTTCTTTGGAAGAAGAAAAGTTATGCAATCGATATAAGTTAGAAATTCTGGCAGCTTTGTTATGAAACAAAACAAATTTGTCGATGCAAATCAGTTTCAACTGTCAATAATTTATTCGTTAAATAGCGATGCATTTCTAAAAGTATTATATTGACCATTGATCCGACTTCAAAAAAATTATTGTAGAAGTGGAGATACTCTATGGAAAGGGCGAAGCATTTGTTCTATATGTCGACGCTCTCCTGTCAAAAACCGTTTTACCGACCAATTTCGACAATCGCTGTGTCAACACGAACACACACATCTACACGCTTATTTACAACTGTTAAGATTTTTAAATGTTGGCAAGGAATAATACTTGCTTCGGACTGCTGGGACTTATAAATAACAACTTATTGATATTATCTTTTATTTCCGCAATTGATTAAATTTAAAATTTTAGAAAATACTAAGTGGAGCTTGAGAAAAGTTTTATAACGTCGGGTCCTGGTATCAATTTATTGTCTTACAACCACCTGCCTTCATCACCCTGGTTAAAGAGTACCATCTATACAGAACAGATGTTCAAACAATAGGTAACCCCAGCCACGGTACTCTTACGGCTTTTTAAAACTTTTCAGAACTTTTGTAGGCCATACAGGAATTAGTTGATCGCTTGTGTCAATAGGTCAATAGGTTATCGATTAATCAACATTAATAAACATTAATATCAAATGAGACGACTGTTGAACTCCAAAAAGATCCGCAATTTTGTTTCCATCATTTGTTCGGATGAGCGACAAAGACTTAACTACAGCTTTACGGCGGTTAGGGCCGCCTACCAGCATTTTGCTCTTTGTTCCATGACCATTTAATACATATATAGAAATCAAATACTCAGCAGCTAAGCAGGAATTTGGAAAATACTTTAAGGATGTATCATGATTAATTTGTTTTGATTGTATGGGATCTTACGCCATTTAAAACAATCTTTCAGTCATATCAAGGCTGGAGCACCTCACTATTTATTCATTGTATAACTAATACCAGTTCTACCACTACATCCTTTCTTATGTGCTCTTATCTTCCTCGTAGGCAAAATGGAATCGTTGAAACCTTTAAAAATCCTTTCCTCCAAAACTATCGGGCTGATTTTATTGAAACTTGGCATGAATGTTCCTTGGATGACCTTTTAGTTAAATTATTCAAGAAATTTTGATTGATTACCAAATATGGGCGTGGCAGGGTGGCAAGATTTTCCACGTTAAATCTTTAAAAATATATTCCTCCCAAACCATTGGTCCGATTTCAATGAAACTTGGCATGAATAATCCTTGGGTGACCCTTTACTTAAATTGTTCAAGAAATTTTGATTGACCCCTAAATATTTGCATGGCAGGGGATGGGGGTTTAATTCTTTAAAAAAATCTCATCCCCAACCATTGGGCTGATTTTAATGAAACTTGGCATGGACGTTCCTTGGATGACCTTTTACTTAAAAATTCTGATTGATACCCATATATATGCGTGGCAGGGCAAAAGTCTTTAGGTTATTTAATCTAGTGGAGCGATAAAGGCCCTCTTGGGCCTCTTATTTAAAGAATCTCGGCATTTATGTTCCTTGGATGACCCTTTACTTTAATCGATAAAGAAGTTTTGATTTAACACCTACCCCCGCAATTTGGGCGTTGCAGGGCGAGACTTATTTCCATTCTCAGATCATTAAAATCTTCTCCACCCATTTTGGTACGAGTCAGTAAAACTTGGCAGGAATATTCTGTTAGTGCACATTATTTTAAATGGTCAGGATTTTTTGATGGACCAATAAATTTTGATGGTGCAGGGCGAGGCTAATTTTCATTTTGAAATCTAAAAAAAAAACACTTTCCCTTCCAATCTATTTGACTTATTTTATGAATCATTTCGTGGATGTTTCATGGGGAGTTCCTTTACTTAAATTGTTCCCGAAAATGTGTTAAGAATGATCTACTTATTGCAATCACCTTCATGCTAGCGATTAGATGGATAAAGGATATGCAGGTTAATGGTGATTGAGTATTTTAGTGCCATGTGGGACAGTCTCAGTAAATCATTACAAAATAGCGCTAAAGAGACTTCAAAGTGTTGTTTTCAGTCAGAGTAAGCTTTGAAAAAAGAACGTCTGGAGAGTTTAAAGGCAGTGTAGCGAAACAAGCCCTCTTGGGCCTCATATTTTTTCTTTTATTTCAATCCCCTTTAAAGGAAATGATTGTTATCGGAGCATTGCAGAAAACATTGTACATTATCAGGTGGTGATAATCTTGGGGGTTTTTTTCTTTTCAAAATATGCACCTAATTAATGAAGCATCTACCAATAGAAATATGAAATTATCCAGTAGCTTTAAAAGCATCTATCGTTGATGTTTTAGTGATCATTTCCAGATTTCAATAATAAATGAAGACTTATGTTATAGTAAAGAATTTTTAGTAAACCCAATTTTAGCGTTATCTGTGGAGGAAATAATGAACAAGAGGCCAAGGATGGCCTGTATGGCTCCACTGGCTTTAATTTCTCAAGACTGACATAAAACAAAGCTAACTTTGACTGAAAACAACATTTTGAATTGTCTTTAGAACCATTTTTGATAATTTTACTGGGTCTGGCAAACATGGTATCAAATTACTAAATCACCATTAATTTGCATACCCTTTGCAAATTTTCCAACCAATGTAAAGCTGATTTCAATAAGTCGACCATTCTAAGCACATTTTAGGAACCCAGTTGAATGGGAGGAGAAAGTTAAAATAAACCGCGCCTGCCACATTCACTTCATACAAAGTTTTAGTTAATTGGCAAAAATGAGTAAGGAGAAGACATTTAAGATTTTAAAGTAAACACTTCTTGCCAGGACCCCATTTGGGGACCAATCGAAATTTCTTTAATACTTTTGATAAGAGGGTGCCCCATGGAACATCCTTGCAAAGTTTCATTGAATCAGACCAAATGGTTTGGAAAGAGAAGATTTTTAAAGATTTTGGATTGAAAATAAGCCCAATCCTGCAACGACCATAATTTTAGGTCAATCAAAATTTCTTTTACAATCTAAAAAATGGATTCCAAACGGACCATCTATGACAAGTTACATTGATATCGGCTGAATGGTTTCGAAGGAGAGAATTTTTAGACATTTAAAAGTCAGAATAAAGCCCCAGCCTGCCACGATCATTTTTGAGGATCAAATACAATTTTTTTTAACAATTTAGGTACAGAGAGACCCAAGGAAAATATATGTCGAGTTTCATTGGTTAGAAGAAGACTTTATAAGATTTCAAAATAGAATGAAAATAAGCGCTGCCCTGCCACGCCGATATTTGGCTTTAGATTTAAAAATTCTGTAACCAGTTAGGTAATTGGACACCTAAGGAACATCTATGTCAATTTTAATTGAGATCGGCCGACGGTTGGGAAGAAAAAAATTTGTAAAGCATTTAAAATGAAAATAAGCCACGCCATTATTTGGAGATCAATCAAAATCTCTCGGCCCATTGTTTAAGGAGGAGAAGATGTTTAAAGAAAAATATGCACGGACGCGCGCACAGACGGACGCCCGCACGACGGGCACACCGCTAAGACAAAAGCTCGCTGGGGTTCGGTCAATGGAGCGAAAAGATCATCTCATTTGCCAAAATAAACAATTATATAGGTTTAATAATTTCAAAAATCTAAGTTTGACCTTTCTTTAAAAATGCCTTTAACCCGAAACCGGTACCATACGTAATGTAAATATAAAGATGTATATAGATGTATATATTCTATTATTGCTGAAAACGACGATAAATATCTTAAATACCAATTCTTTGATTGATGCAATGCGAAGACATCAAAGATGTACATGGAGAACGCCTTTAGAACCTTTTAAGCGTTTAAAATACAGTCAAGACCTGCTTGTTTTGCAGACGATATGGTAAATGATATGTGTATGACCTGTTTAACATTCAATTACGTCTGGTTACACCCTATTTCCTATTTGACAAAATAAAATTTTTGTAGTGAAAAGTGCATATTGTGGAAGTCGAATGCTCTTCAACAAGTGACATTTGAGCTACAAATCTTTGTAAGGTTAAATGAGAGTTTTCTTTCTTAAAGTTCTCAGAAAACGGTACAATGCGAGGTAAAACTTTTCACAATTGTTTTAATGGGCCTAAACGGACAGGAGTGAAACCGTATTAACTTTCAGTGAGTTTTTTGTGTCCTTTTTGATCGATAGCGATTCCGCGATTTTGCTATGCAAATTGCTAAAAATTAAATTTAAAGTCCTCGGCAGAGGACATCATTAAAAAAGTACATTTTCTTATTTCTTGCGTACTTTTAAAAAAGTGGCACTCAATCTCCTTATCTCGTTGTATGTTTTTTTGGATTTGTTTTTAGCTTTAGGTCTGGTGTTGTCTTAAAGACACAAAAAGTCTCAATATCTATTTTTTACTTTTTCTGGTGTTGCCCCAACTTGCCCTTTCATGGTAGTTTTTGTAATTTACAATTCGTCGGACTCTCTTAACTTTGTTATCCTCTGTGTAAGCCATAATGCGCACATGTCACAGCTTTCAAAATGTATGTGTTTATAAACTTGATACAGAATGCCTTAAGCAATAATTTGTTTTGTTCTCTCTGACTTTTTATCATGTATTTTCCATAGAATGCATTCGACCAATACATTAATTAAAAAGACTGCTTTTCTCACAATTTAGGCTACCTTTTGTCTTTGTAATATTGTCTAATTCTTTGTTCGAAAACGAATTTTGTCTTGCATGCAGATCACGGGAATGTAATATTAATCTATACATTTCTGAAAGATGTTTTTGCTTGTTAGTTTGGTTCTTCAGCCTTTCAATTTATCTTTAAGCGTTCGTTCCGTCTTTTTACACTTCTCTTCTTCCAGAGTTTTTCAAATTAAATCGGAAAAGTCAAAGGTTCTGTTCCGGGAGAGGTTCGTAATATTCTAGTTCAATACCTGTTTACATCCAGAAGCTTGTTTGCTAATGTTCTAATTTCTCCAGTGGCCCGTTTCACTAAACATCTTACGATTATTTCTTGCGTAAGTCAAAAATTAAAGTTGCTTCCACAGTAGTAACTCAGAAACAAATTCTGCCATGCATTATCTCGTTGGAATCGTCTTCTACAGACGATTCCAATGAGATTTTGCAAGGCAGAATCTAACAATGAATAAAACCACTAGGTACGTTTTTTTGATTTGGACTTTCGATCATATTTCGATCATATTTATCGTAAGTAGTTTAGTACAACGGGTCCCAGGTCTTCTATGCTGTATCTCATCCATGGCATTAATAGCTTAATTCCACCCCCCCCCTTCTATCGTATTTTTCTTTACCGTTCTCTTTTTTTCTGTAGGTATCTTGCATATTCCGACTCGTCAATCATCTTCTTCTGTCGGTATAGTCTCGACCTTTCTGCACCTCTAATATTCAAGATTTTTGTAGTAATCAAATAACTCTAGCAATTGGTGAAAAGTCTTAAGATATTTCTTTCATCCATTCGAGCCGACTCAAGTCACTCTTCTAGTGTAAATATGGTTATTTCTCACACACACCACCTGTCTTTGATAACGAACAGATACCTTAGATATCGTTATGTTACAGATGTGTCGGATCACATTCTAGTTGTGGTCATCAGACGTCATCTAACGCACGTTATCCTTTTAGATCAGGTCGTCTCAAAGTAAATCTAATGACATTTTTTTCTCTTTTTTTTACTGGAGGATAACACGATAAAGGGTCGAATGACTCTTATTTCCATCGTGGTCCTAACTCTTTCCAGATCTTATCCTACACATTGAGAGAGAGGCAATGGGCTCTAACCACTGCTACCAACTTTTACAGCTGGATGGACTGGGGCCCTGTCTGAAAAATGTCCTGCCCAAATACACTACCCGCCTCCGTTTGGGCTCGAACCCGCAACCACCAGGTCACGAGTCAAGCGTGCTAACCACTCGGCCAGCGAGCCAGACTTATATACTTATATATCTCAGATACACTCTTCACAAGTTTATCTGTTTCTTCTTTTAGTTCGCCTATCTGTCGAAGATGCAATAATCATTTTTACAGTAAAAAAATATTTGTATATTGAACGTGTTCGTCTGCAAATCCAAGCCACAGTATTTCGAAATCTAAGCTTATACATGTAATTGGTCGTATATATACTAATTGACAAAGTCTTGTCCGGTTCACAAAATATTGAATATTTTCTTTTTTGTTGAGAGTAAAAAAAATAAATGAGGTCACAATTAAAAGATTTCTTCAAGACAAATTTAGTGATAAAAAGTTTAAAGAATTTGGACGTAAAGCGAGTTTGCAAAATCTCAGTAAAGATGGACAATGTAAATTTAGGAGTTGCATCAAGACAATCTAAAGGAAATCAATACTTAGTAAAGCCTCCATTAGCCACTATTAGGACTGCGTTGCACCTTCGACGCATGGAGCCAATCAGCCTACGTAAAAATCTGACTGGGAGATTGTTCCATTCAACATTAATTGCTCGCCTTAGTTGTTGGACGTTGTTAACTTTCTTCGCTCTTATCGTCCGTTTCATCATTTGGAACACCACTCGGCCAATCTCACGATCAACCTCGGATGTACATAGACGGACTATTTTTTTTAAAAAAAAATCGGGAAAACCTTGGTAAAACTCGATGACGTCAGTTAAAATGGCGTTAGCCCTCGAAACTTTGAGTGAAAACATTCGACGTCGCCAACGCTACTCGTTTAAGTCACTGACCTGAAACCATCGTATCCTAATTGCAATATATTTAGATTCTTAAATAACGGCTGAAAAAATCTTAATTTTTGAGAATGATTCGTCATTCTCAAAAATTAAGACTTTTCAGCCGTTATTTACTGTAAAATATATAAATATACAGTGCTAGTTTTTCTTACACTGTTTCCGCCTAACAAAATGCACGATTTTGTTACATACCCATCCGCCTTACATACATCCGAGGTCTGTTGCAGTTTACGGAAATGGCCGAGTGATGTTCCGAATGCCGTTCCATGCCATCCAATACGATTGGGTTAAGATCGGATGATAAAGCTGGCCAGGGTAAAGTCTGAACAATATTCGTGGTCAAAAAGATATGGTTCAATCTTGCCGCATGGGAAAGAGCATTATCTTGCTGTAAAACAGTATCTGGATTGGCAACCAATGAATTGGGTGCAATACTTGGTCGATATAATGCTGCTCAGTAAGACCACGACCTTGCCCACGACCATAGTCAAGGAACAAGAGCCGAGTCTTGCTTCGGTAAGTGATCCGTCCCCACACCATGACGCCTTGCCCTCCCCAACGATCTGTTTCTATGACACATGGATCGACAAACCTCACCCCTTTGCGCCTGTAAACATATTGTCGTCGATCACTCGAATCTATGCGAAACCGGCTCTCGTCGGTAAATATAACCGTTTCCCAACGATTTAAACGCCATGGTTTGTGGCGTAAAGTCCATTGCCTTCGCAAACGCCTGAGATTAAACTTTAGCTTATGTCCTTGGTATCGACGACGGCAACGCAGGCCGACTGCTTGTAAACGTCGCCATACAGTCCTGGCACTGATACGAAGGTCTATTTTGACCCGGTGTATTGCGTGCCGTCTCATTTGGGGACGCAAAGCGGTAACGTAAGTGGGTAAGCTGAATGTGCCTATCCTGACGATTTGTCGTAGCCCGTGGCGACCCAGAACGGGCTAGATCCGCCACAGTTCCATACGTCATGAACTTTTGGTATAAACGAAAGAACTGTCCGACGTTTACACCAAAACACGAGCTACGTGTGCAGCTGTGGCCCCTGTATCTTGTTGGCCTACAACTCGCGCACGCTGCTCATTTGAAAGCTGCATTTTCTTTTAAATTGAAGAAAGAGAAATGTGTTTACATTAGAATTTCGAAACGTCGCCGTTACTGAATCTCGATAAGACCGTGCAACTACGAAACGTGTTTTGAAATTGGTTGAAAGAAAATATGCAATATTTGAAAGTCATACCGTTCTTGGTTTTGATGCTATTAAGAAAAACAAAACCAGACAAGACTTTTGTCCTTAAGTATAGTTCTATATACGTGCCGCCGCGCAAAAAAGGTTCATCGTACGGATTCGCTAAAGTTAACATATTTTGCTGTACGATTTATTTGGAGGTAATGTTATTTTTACATTACACAGTGACACAAAATCAAAGCATTGAAAGTAATGAAGGTAGACGTTTCTGGTGGCATTGGGGTAAAAATAACAAAACGAAAAAGGTAACTATCTGTAAATATCTGTATAAATATATAAGTTAGTAACTTTAACTTTCACAAATAACACGAAACACGTATTGACATACACTTAGGATCAAATGAAATCGCGCAAATACAAGTGGTTAATGATATCAAAATTCTATATCCCAAAAGTTCGCATTCACGGTAACGTGTCTTGAGTGAGCAACAGATAGAGGGATGTCAGCGTTAGGTCACCTTTTTGGATGCCGTAACGACAACTAGTCTATTGAGCGACATTAGATGATTCTTTATCTAAATGTAGCGTGTTGCATTACATTGAAATTGCAAGACACTGTTTTGCCTATATTGAATCTTCTCATTTTTTGCGAAGCTTGTTAAAAAAATTATAAATGAATCATTTTTTCTCAAAAAAAGCCTCCCCCCCCGAAAATCTTTTCATATTGTATTAAAAGTTTATTAAGCGTTTGTTTCTACGCATACACCTCTGCTTATAAATCTATAGACGGTGAAAGAACTTAAGGTATATAGTTCCACGCGTCGTCTGCTTCTCAACCTACTCGCACATATTAGATTGCAGGAATATGTATATTCTACCCGTTGTCCCATAGACAGCGGGCTAAAAGTCCAGCTGCTTGAATTTTGCCTCCCCCCCCCCAACACCACGGAACAAACTTTTAAGGCGAACCACCTCCTTGTCGTTTAATGATGTTCTTTCGTGAAAGTATAAAACGCGTCGAATCTCTAGAAAATGCAATTCCTTCTTCATTTATATATATATATATATATATATCGATTTAAATAAAACTTTCACAAAATGTTCCTATTCCCCTGCCCTCCCGCATTTTACAGTGGAAAGGCGATTTCGTCATTGAAAAGGGGCGCTTATGCCAGAGTGCTTGTGAGCCCAACTCCTCCATGTATGGAACGATTTGGATTATTTTTTTTCAAGATGTTCCAAGTCACCTGACCTTTGTTATAATCCCGGTTTAGTGAAATTAAGCTGCTTCATGGATAAAGGTGCCTTCATGTCAAATTTCTTCTACTTCTTCTACAATTATTGACAAATTGAATGATAATTTCACAAAATCTATAATCCCAAGTCCTGACCTGTTAATGTTGTTTTGTGAAATCATTTCGTGTCAGCGAAATATTGACCATCACGTAAGAATTTTTGTTCATCTGTACGTTCACATCTTCAGAATGTTCCTAATCACTAGACGTTACAATTTTAGTCGTATTTTCTCATAGTCACGTGCGTCACAGAAAAATGGATATAAAATCTTCTTTATAGTTATTACTCCTTTTAACTATGGATGTATTTCCATTTAACATTCTGTTACTGTCCATTATCACATGGCATATTGCCAACTCATTACAATGTGCATAGTGTCCTGATTCAACGAACTATACATTGTCATTGAACAAGTGGCCTGTAAAATTGCCTAGAGCATAACTTGTGCATTTGAGATGAAAAGAAACACCTATTCAATAATTGATTTGGTTAATATTTTCAAAGGTCATTCCTCGTCTTTTGAAGAAGAGCACTATTCCACCTTTCACTCTAATGATGCAGCATCACAGTAAAGAGGGCTTTTAATGAAAATCTATTTCGCGGCGTATCTTTTGTCGATGGCACTCTTTTTCGGTCAAGGGACATAAATATTCGCTAATGACCCATTAAAAGAGGTTATTTAACGTTATCGAGTACAATACAGAATTTTATTGGATATTAAGTACCCTGCAGAACCAGTCTATATTTGACTAGGCGACAGCCGAGTCAAAATATAGACTGGTTCTGCTGGATTCGAGTCCAATGAAATCAGTATTGTACTTGATCAAGTAAAATGACATCATTATTTACACCATACACATACAAATTCCACAATTAAACGTTTTACGACAAGCGTAATAGACCAAAAACAAAGACGGTAACAAGTAACAAGACGGTTAGTGCTTACTGATTTTAATATGTTACAAGAGTACCGTTGGCCCGTAAGCGCTCACCTGAGGTATTTAGATGACAAAGGTGACAAAAGTGTCAAAACTACTTAATTGAATTTCATGAATGGCTCAAATAAAGTCAAAGATATCAAGAAGACAAACATTCTGATAACATTTCAAGACATTTGGGTCAAATATGTTGCATCTAAAGTAGTAAAAATATTTCAAGATTTAAAGAATTGTTCTAGTTTTTGACCCTCTTTCGAACTTGTTTAACATTGCAAGACAAACATTCTTAAATTTCTGGTAAAACAAATATTACAATGTTAATACAAATATACTCGAACTGGAGTCAAAACAAGGATTTTCCTACATTCTAACTTTGGACCTCATTTTTGACCCAAATCAAATTTAACTTGACTTGATTGAGATGAACATCCTGACCGAGTTTGAAGACATTTTGGTTAGATATGTGCCCTCTAAAGTGTTTTAGAGAGTTGTTTTTAGAGATTTGTTCACTTGACATTATTATTTTTTTTACCTCATTTGACCAAATTTTAAACTTGACCTAGATTTCATTGAAACAAACATCCTGATCAAGTCTCAATAAATTTGAACCAAATATGTGGCTCCTTAGAGAACACAAGGTTTTTCTAAGATTTGATCCATTGACCCAATTTTAGACCCAACTTGATCCAAATTCGATTTAACCTAAATTTCTATGCTACAAACATTTCAAGACATTTTGCCAAAATTGAAGCATTTAGAGTGCACAGAATGTTCTTCTAAGATATGGTCACATTTTTGTCCAAACTTCATCAAATTTCACCGAGTTCCAACTTGACCGACATTAAATTGAGACAATCATTCTGACGTAGTTTCAGGACATTTATGCAAAAATGTGGCCTCTAGAGTGCACACAAAGTTTTCTAAGATTTGACCCCTTGATCCTACTTTAGACCCAACTTGACCAAATTTCGAACTTGACCGAGACTTGATGAAGACAAACACTCTGACAAAATTACAAGACATTTGGGGCAAAAATGTGGCCTCTAGAGTGCACACAAGGTTTGTCTTACATTTGACCCCTTGACCACATTTATTGACCCCACTTGATCCAATTTTGAAATAGACCCAAATTTGATGAAGACGAAAATTCTGACCAAGTTTCCAGATATTTTGGCCAAATTGTGGCCTCTAAGAGTGAAGGCAAGGATCCCTTGACCACTTTTTGACCCAATTTCGAACTCGACCGAGATTTAATGGAGACAAACATTCTGACCATGTTTCGAGTCATTTGGGCCAAAAATATGCAGAGTACACACAAGTTGTTGACGGAAGCCTGATAAAGCTCGATCACAATAGCTCACCATGAGCACTTCTTACTCAGATGTTATAAATATAAAAAAGATTGACTACCAGTTGACGGTTAATATGACATATTTGTAATGACAAACGATATTCTAAACTCAAAAAAAAACCCTACGTTTTTGTGTCTCTCAATGTCACTTGTATTTTTTTTACGTGCAAAGCAATTTAACAAATGTAGATGTTAAGAATTTTCTCAAGATCAAACTTATTTCAATACCTCCTGACAGAGGGTTTGATACATTGTCGAAAAAAAGCCGCGAAAAGTGTTGATATAGATATTTTGGACGGCGGCCTTATTTTCATCGTACAATATAGTCTGCATCGCCTTCATCGTCTAATAAATATTGCCTCGTTTTGAAAAAAACATTCCGTATTGCACAGTAGCCTCTTTCTGGTCTTACAATGGATACTGATCTAGATATTACACGTTCACGTGATGCAAAATAAGCGATATCAGTGGTCTAAATTTTAATTTCATTCACTGGTATAACCTTATCTTGAACCTTAATCACCGAATGTCAGCTCATGTTCGCGTTAAAATACACAAAAAGGGAAACAGCATCATTCAATATTGTATTCTCCATTTGCCATATGTGTAATATGCACCTAGACTCTTGGCTACTGTTAGCCCTCATCTTGCTGTTAGCGTCTGTTATTCCTGTTGTATACTAAGCTTTGGGAGAAGGAATAGAATAAGATCATCGTGAGGACAGGAGAAGTCTGATCTTTGTATGCAGTCATTTCCTGCTGTCTACTCAATTAATGTGGGTTTAGCCAGTCTGGTCTAAATGTCCATAAATTGGCAATTTGTTTTAAACGATATTTTTTTAATTCAAGAGCATAACGAGGGGTCAGCGCAACACTATTGTAAGTGCCTATTAATATATAGGCACTTACAATAGTGTTACACTGACCCCTCGTTAAGTAGTTAAATGAAGATAATCATGTCTTTGAGGAGTTTGGCTATCGGGAGCTTGGGGCGACATGAAATAGCACACGGGGCCATTACTATAACCCCACCAACTGTGATGTTATAGAAGTTGCTGTATATATATGTGAAAAGGCCGGTTCTACGATATATAATCCATTTTTCAAGCTCAAACGGTGTTTAGACCGCAAAAAATGAATATCCCCCGACAATACCACAATAAAAGTATATCGCAGTATTCAGGGTTTGTTTATATCGTTGAAAAAATAACTATTCGATTATTATTTTATTCAATCTTGCAATCTCTTGCCTCCACGGTTTAATCACGTTTATATAATCATGTTTTAATCTAACTTCTTGCCCACCACATTGAATGCAGATTTGATGTTTTGATGATGTGCCTTTACCACATCTTAAACATGGGACTGTTTTGCTTTTATTATGTTTAATGATATAGTTATGAACTTTACAGTAAATAGAATTCTTCACTGACTTATTTTTACATGGCTTGTTTGACCCTCTAGGTAGCATAGAACATTCCATTTTATTGTTTTTATATACTATTTATTTTTTTATTTTAAAAAAAAATAAAATAGTATATAAAAAAGAAACAAAATGAGTACCAATGTAGAGAAACTATTAAAATTGCATAGTGAAGGGAGAATTGATGATGCGGCTTTGAACAAGGCTTTAAATGCTTTGAATGAACCAGAGTCGTCTAAAGCCAAGGAAAGTAAAAAGAGGAGACGTAAAAAGAGATCTCAACTGACTGATACAACAGTTGAGTCAAATGAATTAAAACTTGTTGATAAACCATTATGCAACTACTTCAAAACATATGAGGTGGATGCACGAAAATACAAAGACCCCAGCATCTTGTTTAATGATAAAAAGTCTATGATAACAAATCAAATACAAAAAGATGTTAAAGAGTATAATGGCATCAAGTTCTCTGTCGGTTTGTCTATAAAATTTTATCACGATGAACTTGATGGTGAACGAAAAGAAGTTATAGGTCAAAAACACGGAGACCAGAGTGCTGTATTAGATGATGCTAAAGTGAATGAATTTTATGATGAACAAGTAGCATATCTACAAACGTGGATTGAGAAGTTCACCAATACAGTTACTGGTTTAGAGGTTGACTATTGCATCAACCTTTATCTGAATATTGCAAAGTACGAACCACTAAAGGGTTCATCTTACTTACCATTGCCTAAAGCTATTGCCAAGAAGAAAGCCATAATAAACGTGAAGAATAAAGATGACAGATGCTTGGAATGGGCATTAAAATCAGCCTTATATCCAGCCAATACCAAAATGAATAACATATACAGTTACACCAAATGCCCTGATTTGAACATGACAGGAATAGATTTTCCGACACCCATCTCACAAATGTCAAAAGTGGAACGACAAAACAATCTTGCAATCAATGTTTACGGGTATACACTATCGAAGAAATTAGAGAAACTTACAGTCTTTCCATACTTCATATCTGTACAACCAAAAGAACTCCAAAGAATTAATTTACTCCTTATAACAAAAGATATTAAAGTTAGTAATGATTATTCAGATGAAGAACCAGAGGAAATAACACAATATCACTACTGTTGGATTAAAAACCTTAATAGATTACTTTATAATCAGAACAATAAACATGAACATAAAACACACTTTTGTGATCGATGTCTTTATGGCTTCTCACGTGAAGAACTCCTAATCAAACACAAAGAAGACTGTGAAGGTATTAATAAATCTTCAATGCGAATAGAAATGCCATCAAAAGAAAATATTATGTTTAAAAACCATAAAAATCAAATGCCTGTCCCATTTGTAATCTATGCTGATTTTGAAAGCATAATAAAACCTAAAACAGAACAAAAAGGAGACAATACAGAGATAACAAGTGAACATGAAGCCTGTGGATTTGGATATCAAGTTGTTAGATATGATAATAAAGCAGACAAACCAGTAATATACAGAGGTGAAGATGCCGCAGAGATTTTTCTAAATCATCTGGAATGTGAAGTAAGAAATATTAACAATATTTTAGAAAATCCTAAACCACTAATCATTACAGAACAGAACAGACAAGATTTTGAAAACGCTACCCACTGTTGGATATGTGAACAAGAAATAATAAAAGATAAAGTAAGAGACCACTGCCACTTCTCCGGTGAATACAGAGGTGCAGCACACAAATCTTGCAATCTCAAACTTGCAATTAAACCATATAAAACTAAAATTCCAGTTGTCATCCACAACTTAAAAGGTTATGATAGTCATATAATAATGCAGAAAATACACAAAACATTTAGAAAAATTACATGTATTGCAAATAATTCTGAGAAATACATCTCATTCAGCATTGGACAACTGAAATTCTTAGACAGTTTTCAGTTCATGGCTTCATCTTTAGAAAAATTAGTCGATGCAACAGACAAGTCTGATTTCAAACTAACAAGAGAAGTGTTTGGTGAAAAAACTGATATCATCCAACGCAAAGGAGTTTATCCATATGAATATATCGACAGCCAAGAAATATTTGATGAGAGAAACAATTACCTCTTATAGAAAAATTTTATAGCAGCTTAACAGATGAAAACATCACACAAAAAGATTATGAACATGCACAGACTGTGTGGAAAACCTTCAAATGTAGAACATTAGGTGATTATCACGACCTATACCTTAAAACAGATGTTCTCTTACTTGCAGATGACTTTCAAAAATTCAGAGAAACCTGTATGAATAACTATAAACTTGACCCTCTACATTATTACACAGCACCGGGATTGTCTTGGGATGCCCTTCTAAAATACACAAAAATAGAACTACAACTTCTATCAGATTTGGACATGCATCTATTCATTGAAAAAGGAATGAGAGGTGGAATAAGTATGGTTTCTAAAAGACACGCAAAAGCAAATAATAAATATGTAGCAGATTATAATCCAGATGAAGAAGACAAGTACATAATGTATTTTGATGCAAATAACTTATATGGTCATTCAATGAGCCAACCACTTCCTTATGGTGGATTTAAATGGATAACTGGAAAACTTTTACCATTACAAAAAGGTAAAGGAAGAATATATGAAGTAGATTTAGAATACCCCAAACATTTACATAAACTACATAATGACTATCCACTTGCACCTGAGAAACTTGAAGTTAAAGAAGAATGGTTGTCTGACTATCAAAATAAACTACTTGATAACAAAGGATTGTTAAAAACAGATAAACTTGTACCCAATCTAATGAATAAGAAAAAATATGTAGTACATTATAAAAATCTTGCACTCTATCTCAAACTTGGTATGAAGTTAAAAAAAATACATAGAATATTAGAATTTGATGAGAAACCTTGGATGGAACCTTACATACGTCTAAATACAGAATTACGTAAAAAAGCAAAGACTACATTTGAAAAAGATTTCTTTAAACTTATGAACAACTCAGTATTTGGTAAGACAATGGAAAACATACGTAAAAGAGTAGATATAAAATTAGTAAAAACAGATGGTAGTGAAAATGAAAAACTAAGAAAAATAATAGCCAAACCAAACTTTAATAGAAGAGTAAAGTTCTCTGATGAGTTATCTGCCATTCAAGTGACTAAAACAAAAATAAAACTAAACAAACCAATCTATGTAGGGTTCTCTGTTTTAGAACTGTCAAAGCACCATATGTATGATTGGTATTACAATACTCTGAAAAAAAAGTACGATGAGAACTGCACCCTGCTTTACACTGATACTGACAGTCTACTGGTAGACATTAAAACAAAAGATGCTTATAAAGATATGTATGAGATGAAAGACGAATATGACTTCTCTGATTATCCAAAAGAACACCAACTACATGATGAAACAAACAAGAAAGTTATTGGAAAATTCAAAGATGAATGTTCTAGTGTTGCAATAGCTGAATATATCGGATTGCGTCCAAAATTATACTCCATAATGAGAGCAGATGAACAGGTAATCAAAAAAGCAAAGGGTGTAAAAAAATATGTAATCAAGAAGCAAATAAACTTTGAAAATTACAAAGATGCATTATTCAACAAAAAAAAAATACACACACTCAATGAACATGCTACGTTCCATGCTACACAATATATATGGATTAAAAATAAACAAAACAACACTCTCCCCACTTGACACAAAAAGATATATAACATCAGATGGAATTACGACATACGCGTATGGGTATCAGGAGGAACAATAAGTAATTCCTCCTTGACAAATCCTCTCTGTGGTGCAGGTGGTTTCAAATAATACACTCTTATACCTTGTGTAATTATATGGTAATCAATCTTGTGTATATCAACACTCCATATTGGATCGGTTGCTCGTCTTCTACTACCACCTTCTTGTTCACCTGGTTGATACAAATACCTCACACTAGCGCAAATTGGAGCATCAACTTTTCTTACTTTAACAGGGGAAGGTTTTTTCGTCTCCTTATTTAATGCCTTAATAACATCTGGCAACCTCTTTACCCATTCTCTGTTTCTTTTTTGTGTATCAATTTCTTTTGCATACTGATAACCAAACAACCTCTCAGCTAAAGTTCTATTGAACCTTTCAACCACAGCTTGGTCTCTATGTATATCCCTTCTACCTCTCCTTATTCGCACTTTATGTTTCTCCAACAGCTGTGTAACTACACCCATGAATTCTCTACCTGGGTCAACTTGCAATAGCTTTGGATATTTTAAATGTCTCTTATAAATCTTCTCAAATGCTTTAGCTACTTCTTTACTATCTTTAGATGTTAATGGTTCTGCTTCTTTGTACCTAGACCCAACATCAACTAAAGTCAGAGCATATTTATATGTTTTGTTTCCAACTCTATCATGTGGTAGAAACAGCAAATCTGCTTGATGTACTTCATTCTTTGCAGTGACATCGAATCTCGGTCTAATAATCTTCTTTGGTGCAGGCAAGTAAATTTGCCACACTGCTTGTTTTTTTAAAAATTCTAATGCCTGTTTCTTACTAACTTTTGCTTCCTTTGCCAACTTATTAACAGCCGAGTGTCCTCTCCAGAAACCTTTTGGACTGTAGTATATCTTCTCCATTGTTTATATTTAAGAATATTTTATATAATAAAAAAACAACAATGTCACAACAAGCAAAATATGATACAATCACAGAAGCCGAATTCGACGAACTGCTTGAAGCGCAGAGTCAATATGATACAAAGAAATGGACAGATTTAGAAATCAAGAGAATTTATACGATAACTGAGTACAAAAAAGTCGACACAAGCAATGGTGAAAGTTTTATTTTAACATTAAAGGACAATGGTGAAGTATGGTGTCCTCTTCATCTCGCTGAAAAGATTGAGGGTAAAGAACCTCCTTTTTACATTAGGCCTCTTGGTCTTAAACCTTGCAAGAAAAACAAAAAAAATAAATATCATGCGTATGATTTGGTATTTCCAAAGAATAAAGCATCAAACTAAATATTTATTTTTTTTTTTTTGCCTACATCAACTTATAAGCCACATATCCAGTTATTGTCATTCCCATCACCACAAAAACAATCTCTCTATTCTGTTGGTCTGGTGAGGGTGTATAAAAATCACTTAACTTTGGCTCAGGTGGTAAACGGTCTAACTGTTTTCCAGTCACATAATAATACTGCTTCATTGCTTGGTCAACATCATCAAATGTCTGTTCTGCGTGATGCTCCTTTTGCATCTGTTCATTTATGAAATCCAACCTCTCTGTTCTTTTTTTATTCCATGCAACTTGTGCTGCTTCTAACTGTTCAACTGCTTTATCATGTCTTTCTCGTTCTTCATCGCTATGACTCCCCATCTTGGAAAACAAATAATTGCTTCCCGAGAATGCTAATGCATTTACTAATGCACCACCTATCATCATTGCAACTGCACTTGCCATTTTTTATAAGAAGAAAAAAAATAATTACTTCATAATATCTGCAGGAATAATACCCTGCTTAATTAACATATCTCGTGTTGCCATTGCAAGTAAAATATCTAATGACAACATTCCAATATCCCCCATATTAAAATCAACTTTAGGTGCTGGTCTTTTAAATACCTTCCTACCAAGTTCTGAATAACCAACAGTTAAAACTGTTTCCACTCCAGCATGATATAGCATGTTAGCAATTTGTTTTCCGTCTATTGATGTCATTTTTATTATGTATTCATAAAAAAATATTTTTTTTTAAAATTCAAAAGGGTCATACTGTTTTGTATCAGTTTCTATAGGTTCATCAACCGGTTCATTGACTTCTTGAACAGGTTTCTTTCTATACATATACAGTACTGCAATACCTAATATGATTATGCAAGCCGGCAAATAAGCATCTATCTTGAACGTATTTTCTACTATTTTTTCTGGTTGTGTACTTTCAGGTTTTGTTATTTCCATGACAGGTTGCTTCATTTTTTTCAACCTTCTTGCTTCTGCACCTTTTTTTCCTGCTTCAACACGTTTTGGGTTTTTTGTTTTAATTGGTGTTTCAGATTGAATGTCTTCTGATTTAACAGTTTCACTCATCATCTTTTATAATATTGTCAAAATTTTCTTTTTTATTAAAATCAATATGTCTTGCTGTTGTCAGCATTGCAGTAAAAGGAGCCAAATACATACCATATTTATAATACATCTCACAACAAACATTAGTTAAAGCATGGTTGATAAAAGGGTCTTCCTCTAAATCTTCTATTAACTTTGGTGGATTTATTACATTAAAGTACTTGGATACACCCATCACATACAAACTGATGAAAGAATTTCCCAATGTCTTTGTCATACTTGCACCTAATCGTGCTTCATACCTACAATAGAGTTTATTGATTTGCTCAGCAGACATATCATCTATATCTGAGAGTTGTAATTCACGACCTAAATATTGCTTGCTGCAACCTCCAGCAACAATGGCAGATAATCTTTCTCGTTTAGTGTCTTGTTCTACATGATTTAATTCTTCAGTGTTCAATAATTCTTCAGCGTTCATTTTTATAATATGGAATATTTTTTTTAATCTAAAATAATAAAATAATATCAAACATCCAACTGATATGTTTATACATGTAGATATAATTAATAATATTTCAACTAACATATTTTTTCTAAAAGCATTATTAAAGTTTTATAAGTATTGCTAATAGCATTGCTAATTTTGCTAATAGCATTGCTAATTTTGCTAATAGCATTGCTAATTTTGCTAATAGCATTGCTAATTTTCTTGATATTTATCACAGATTTTACTAACAGCATTGCTAATTTGCTCAAAGCATTGCTGCCATTTCTATTAACAATTCTAAAATAAATAAGCATTACTAATCAACAAGCCAATACCCAGTAGGCTGGTCTGTTCTCAATATCAACTTACGATGCTTTACCTTCGATAATTCATCTTTTATTCTCTGTCTTTCTTCCAGTGTCGGAATGACATCATTCTCTCGAAGACAATTTTCAAAACTATCTCTGTCTTTAGTGTAGAACATACACAACCACTTGGTCTGCTCTCTCAAATCCTTCAACACTGAATTATATCTCTGTGAAATAACCCATACTGATTGTTCCGCATGTCTGCCAGAGAATGCCAACTCTGACAGCATGTCTTTTTTCTTTGTTAATTCTTTTGTAGCACTGCAATCATCAATGATGTATAGTGTAGGAGAACCAGCATATTTATTGAAAAACATTCTTAATAGTTCTTGTAATTTCTCTTCACCATTGATAACCGGATTTACAATTATAACATTCTTGTTCTTTGGTTTCTTAACATCACCAATCCACCCGCGATTTTTATATGCTCTATTCCATTTTATAGTTGGACAAAGAATAACAATATGTTCAAACACACCTCTGTATTCACCTTCAAGCAAATCCAAAACAAATTCAGTTTTACCACAACCGGTTTGCCCACAAATGATTGCACAGTGAGGATATTTTGGTAGTTCCATTTTTATTAATAGTAAAAAAAAAATTAATACAAAACTTCTTTAAATCTACCATCTTCAAAATTAATCTGTGCATCTTGTATGACGAACAAATACACATTTATTGTTTCATCTGACCCTTGTTCCTTGGTTATTTGAATCGTGATGCCCTCTGATGCATTCTCTACTCTTCTTCCAGAACCGTGTAGTGTATTATCGTCTGTCGTTCGTAAATCAAGCCACAATGCGTAGTTGTTAGTTAGATACTTTTCCAAGGTTGTATTAGTGAAATATAAATCTTTTGCAATCTTATCTGTTTCCTTGTTTCTCTTTGAAGTCAAAGCAAAGAATTTGTTAATTTCATCCCATTGTTGATATGCTTTCATTCCTTGACTGTAAAGTTGATTTGGAACACCTTCTATTGTCATTTCTACCTTTTCTATCTTTGGATTATAAAATGTTTCAGTACTTGTTCTTTCTGGGTCTTCAAATATCATGAGGATGCATTTCATACTTCTTGCAGGAACATTCAAGTTTATGTTCCACAGTGTATCAGATTTATTCTTTACTATTTTTCTGTGTCGTAGAATACGGTCGTACAAGAAAGTCATTTTCCCATCATAATGTTGTCTTATTTGTCTGACAAGTTCTGTATCAGACACCATATCAAATTCCAGACATATATTCTTAATTTTATAAGTTGATGTTGCGTCTGTTGATTTAATCACTTTATCATAATCATTGAAAGTAAGTTCATATTCAAGTCTATCACCAAGACCTGCTTGGTAGAATGGCATATGTGTTTCTAATAGTTCAAAATCAAGTGGGATGCAAAATCTGTTTTTGTATGCATTTGCTATGGCTTGGTCTTCTTTGTCTGAGGAAGCATTACCAGCACCAACTCTGTGTTTTAACATGTTATCGTTACCAATACCTTGATATGCCATATTAATACGTTCAGAAGGGGACTTCCACAAATCAACATAGCAATGGTAAATATCACTATCATCGATTGACATCACTTCATTACCTGATATTCGTATTGTTGTTTTTTTAATGATGGCTCTTCCAAGATTTTGGTATACTGTTGCATTATCATCTGTGCTTTTTAATTCAATTTCAAAAGCAAGACGTGCAGACCTTGGTACGATAACATCGTTATTACTGAGATTGGGAAATCTGACCAGTAATTGTTGGTTCTGATCAATAGTGCTGGGGTTATTTGTTATTACTACACTCTGACGAATTCCTTTTACTCCTCGTGGTTCTCTTACTTTTCTGTAAGGGTTGAGTTTATCTCCGTATAATGTTGACATGTTTTTATTTTTAGACAAAAATATTTTTTCATAAATAAATAAATAATGGCTGAAGGTGGAATGGAATTTCACAACCCTGAATATGACAGAGACGATATAGACGAAGCAGAAACATCTTTTACAGATGAAGAACAGTTTCAAAGTACACTCAATACTCAATATAAAGCATTAGATACTCTTACAGGAGATGATAGAAAAAATGCAGAAAATTCTTTACTGAAACAGATGACAAAAAGATTTTATGATAGAAATCAAGAACCATTGCCTGATGGTGTTGATGATTTGATTTGGATTTTTAAAGAAGATAAACTGGGTAGACCTTTGTTTGGCGTTGAAGGTGTACTTGACTTGAATGAAGATTACATTCTTTCGTATTACAAGTCTAACAAGTTGGATGCTATATTACAATTTTATTCAATTGACACTATTCAAAAAAAATATGGTGTTGATTTTGTTAGACAAAATTTAGGAATAACTGATTATCAATCTCTTGCAACTAGGGTGAATCAAGGTAGAAAGGAATTTCAACAATTAATTGAGACAGGAAACAAAATTGCAACAGAGGAAATTCCTATGCAAGACATTTCTTCACCAAAAGAAATACAAGATTTAACAAACACAATTGATGAAGTTGAAACTGCAGTTAAAACTCTGGAAACAGAGTTCTGGGATGTAGGGGAAAGTAGTGATGGACAAACCCAAACAGATATGACAAAGCGAGAAATGGATGGCATTATGAAAGCAATGACTACTGTGAAAGAGGAAATCGCTAATGAGTTGGTAAAACTTAATGAAACAAATAAAGAGTTAGCACAGGAAAAGGAAAAACTTGCTAATACAGAGGATGAAAATATTAAGAAACAGATTCAATCAAGAATATCTGATTTAGAATCAGAAAGAAGTGCAAGGTTGGAAGTGATAAATGTTAACAAAGAAAAACTGAGGAGTCAGGTTAATAGGATTAAGGAGACCATAAATAAGATTTTGAAAGAAGACACAACACTTGGTCAGAGGTTGAGAACATTATTCAGAGAACAAGGTATAACAATTGTCAGTATTTTGACTGCTATTGGTATGATTATTGGTGTTATTGTTGAAGCCGTTCTTCCATCCGGTGCAACAACTCCTCCAAGCAAACAACCAACATCAAATGCAAAGGACTGGATAAAAAAACAACTTTCCAATCTTGGAAAACTATTGGCTAGTCTTGCAGGAAAAACTGCAACCGCTTTACCAGGTGTGATTGGTTCTATTGTGTCGTGGTTGCTATCAACAACTGGAAAGGTTGTCAACTGGTTTGGTGAACATTTATGGGCATTGGTTGTTCTTGTTGTTGGATTGTTATATGCTGCTGCTAAAGAGTATTTTCATAAATAAATAAAGTGATAAGACCAACTGCTATGCTACCAACTATTAATGCTGTTTTGTTATCTTCATGTTGAATTGCTATTTTTTTTCTGGTGACATAACAGGGGTAATTTTAGGCGGAGGGGTAGTATGGTGTATAATTATACTAGATGGTTTTGTATTAACGGTAATATGAGGATGCATAGCAACAGCATCAAGTAGATATGCGTGTTGTTTCACGTATGAATTAAAAAATCCTGGTGTATTGGCAGCTTTTGTAACCCAATCTTTTGGTAAATAATGCTCTTTTGCATAGGTTGTAATTTTTTTATAATCCTCAGAACTGACTTGTACTGTTTGTGTTTGCTTTGTAGGAGTTCCTTTTAATTCTGTAGTTTGTTTTGGTGGAATTGGTTTTATATTTACATTATTATTCAAACCAAGTTCTTGGTCTTTTGTTGCTACTACAATTTTATTATTATAATCTTGAATTGTACCAATTCTTAATTCCATATCACTTGGTGACATATATAGTCCTATTCCATAGACATAATCAACTTTACTACGAGCATATTTTAAAGTTTCTTGGTATCTTGAAATTTGGCTTGGTAAATCTATAGGACTATTAATAGCGTCTTCAACATTTGCAAGAAATTGTTTTTGTGCATCAAATGCAGTTCCAGTACCTAAAATATCTGTTCTTGTTTGTGATTGTGAGCCAAGTATAGCCCAGCAAAATGTTCTTATTGATTCGTTTATTCTTTCAACTCCAGCTCTTGTGAAGCCTAATGAGGAATCTAGTATAAATGTGGTCCAAACATTTTTAACACCATCTACTTGTTGTAAATAGTCAATGTGAATTTTTTTTGGTGGAAGATATTCGCATGATGATACTCCACATTTTCTTCCTCCTGATACTTCTGGTCCAAATGTCATTTTTGTCAAGTCTAAATTCGATGATGTGCTGCTTTGGATGTGTTGGGATGAATTGTCATGTCTAAAATCTGTTCTTTTCCAAGCAGTGTGGCTAGTTGTGTGGATTACTCCAAGACTGTCACCACTTGGGAATAATTTTTGTCTCCAGTCTGAATTTGGATCAACTTTAAATTCTTTACATATTCTTTCATATGCACCACGGTCATAGCCATTGTTAAATGCATTCCAACTTTTATCTTGTGGTAGTGCAATTCCTAGTTCAAATAATATTCTTCTTGTTTGGTAGTAGATGTGAAATAGGAATAGTGAGCCAGTCATTCCACCAGCTCTTATGTGGTTATTATAATCTACACCACAACCTGTAGTTGCACACCATATTGCAAAGTTTAGTTGATTTTGCCAGAATAATAACCATTTTGTATTCCATCTATCTACTATTTCTTCAGTTACTACTTTTGGTAGTAGGTAGTTTTCAAATATGTTTGGAAAATCTACTTGAAAACTTTTCTTTGCATCAGATGATATTATTATTTTTTGTTTTATTATATTAATTGATTTGTTGTTAAAAACACCAGCGTGTTGATAGTGAGCTGCATCGCTATATTTGAATTCTTTTTGTACTGAAATTTTTTATTTTATGATTTATAAAAAAAAATGTATCACATAATTTCAAACATTGATAACACTATTAATTTTCAACAGTATATTGATAACAGAGATGGGAACAAACGGGTTGGATTGAAAAGTTTCACATATACGCTGGGTTGGTATAATGTTGTTAATGAATATGTGCAAAAGGGTAAAGAGAGACCTCATCGCATTCAGGATGGTTATTATAGTTTTCAACAACTTGTGGATTTATTTCAAAGTTTAAACATTTCATTGTCTGTGAATGAAACTAATGGTATTGCATCATTAATTACTGATAATGAAATCAAGATAAGTAAAGGACTCAAGTTGATGCTAGGGTTTGATAAAAGAATATTTAAAGCAAATACTACTCATTTTGGTAATAAATGTCTTGATTTTGCAACAGTAAAATCTCTATATATCCATCTAGAGCAATTAAACACATCACAGAACTATTTCAATGGGATGCCAAGCACAATGTTAGCAGTTGTACCAATTGAAAATAAAGCGTATGGTGATATTGTGTCTGTAAGATTTGAGCATCCAGAATATAAATATTTGTCAAACGGAGCAATTACAGAATTTGAAATAACAGTTAGAGATGAAAATGGTAGTAAAATTAATAATCACGACCTACCTATGAGTATTGTTTTTGAAATAATTTAGTTTTTTATGCATATATATAAAATGAGTATCTTTGGAATCAAAACACATAAAAGAAACGAAGACTTTGAAGTCTTGACACAACATGTCCGTGATTTGCATAAGCGAGTGAGACCAATTACAGGTTTAGAGCAGAGGATTTCAGAATTTCAACAAAGCGTTCACGAAAGTAGAAACGTTTTGTTTCAGGAAATTAATACACAAGTAGAAAGGCATAATGGACTTCGGGACAAAGTTAGGGAACTGACAATAAACAACCGTTTATTACGAAATAGCGTTGACAATATGAAAGCGGTAATTTCAATATTTGCAGAAAGTAAAGGTGCTCTTGTGGAAGATGAAGTGTTATCTTTTGGGAATGGTGGTAGAGAAGACGGTGCTGGTTATGTGATGATGCGTCGTGGTCAGATTTTAGGAATTGGTCTTGCAAGTAAAAGACAGAGTGGTGATGTGTCGGTGTGTATTTCTGTAGATGAAAAAATATTGTCAGGTTGTGAAATAACACTTAACACTACATCAAGAAAGCATGTCAATTTTGATAAACCTTTTATTGTTGATGCTGGGAGTGTAATTAATTTTGTATGTAAGATTGGGAACGCAACAACAGAAAATACAGTTGCTTCGATGTTAATTGAATTGATTTAATTTTTTTTGTCTGTAATAATAAAATATGAAACAACCGACGGCACCGAGTTTGTATCCAGAGTTGCAAGATGGGCAGAATTATAGATTACAGAAAATATCAGAAATCGAGCAGACGTTAATTAAGGAAAGAGATAATAGGCAGTCATTGTATAAGAAATATAAAAGGAGTATAAATGCCACAGATGGAGTTGATACAACTCTAATTTCTGGGAGTGTGATTATGGGTGGCATTGGAATTGCAATGCCTTTAATGTTGCCATTAGAAATTGTAGCAGTAGTGTGTGGTGTAGCGGGTGTATGTGTAAAGTTTATTAGAAGGCGATTGCATGCAAAAGCAAAGAAGCATGATGAAATTAAAATGATTGCAGAGAGTAAGATAAACAGTGTGAAAGATTTGATTTCTAAAGCATTGAATGATGGACAAATTATTGAGAGTGAATTTAAGACAGTTCTTGATGAAATGGAGAAATACAATGATTTGAAAGAGGGAATTAAGCAGTCAAAAAACTCAGAAATAAGCGAGGCAGAAAAAAAGAAACTAATAGAAGAGGGACGGATAGAAGCCATGAACACCATACAAAAAAGTTTAAAATCTGTGTGATTTATTGTTTCTCAAATGTGCATGAGTTTGATCCTCCTCCAAAATATGAAGTTTGAATTTCCCGGTTTTGTACCTTTACCCATAATCTGATATAACAGTTATCTCGATTGATAAATACAAAGTGCACAGGTACACCCCTTTTTAATGATGGCGGAGAAGAGAGACAATTGTGTTAAGGAACTTATTGAGTATCTTGATAAAAGTTATCCAGGAGATGAATTCATTTACAGGTGGAAAGAAAATTATTCTAATACATTTTTAAACTAAAAACCTGTTCTAAAACGCACAAGGAGTATGGTTAGACATGAAATTAAGTGCTGTAGACCTCCGGCTGATATTACAAAACATGAAAACAGTGGAAGAAATTTGTGTGGAATTACAGTGGTAAATGGACATGGACATATATTGGAACAATTTATATTACACTGTAAATTATTTTTTGAATGTTAATTAAATATATTATAAATCTACTCTACTATTAACATTTACTTATGTACATGTATGTATTGAAACAATTCATTGATGATTACGCTGTAATCTTATCTGTCTAACCTATATTAACCAAAACAAACATTTTACACTTATTTAAATGCGTAAATTCAATCTGCTTTGAAGTTTAAAGTCTACTTTACTATTTACATTTACGTATGGACATGTATTGAAACAATTTATTGATAATTACAGTGAAATCATCGATGATTACGTGTAATCATGTTAAACATTATTTCTTGTTTGGTGAATGATAAAAGTATTTGTAAACATTCCATAGTAAGACTTATCAGTAGTATAGTATTTTTATCAAACAATCAATCGTAAACACGATACACACAGAATAGTTATTTTTTTCAACGATATAAACAAACCCTGAATACTGCGATATACTTTTATTGTGGTATTGTCGGGGGATATTCATTTTTTGCGGTCTAAACACCGTTTGAGCTTGAAAAATGGATTATATATCGTAGAACCGGCCTTTTCACATATATATGCTGTTGTATCAATTGATGTATGCAATCGAAATTTAATCACTTGTATGATGATGACAACATGATGTGGATCCATAAATCCAGAGGAAAGGGTTTACGCAACATGTACGTGCATCCATCAATGAAAAAATATCTTCATTTTATAAATGAACAAAAAAAAAATACTCATGTCGGCATTTTTTGATGCAAAGTATAATTCCAAATTTCTTTCCCAAATAAAAAAATGATTGTAGTTGAGTCCATTGAAATATGGGCATTCTGATTGGATGAAAAATCAGTTATAATTATCAATGAAATCAATTTTGAGTACTTCAGTATGATTAGGTTTTTAGTTTCCTTTCTACGCGAAATCAATAAGTAATCTCTTAATCTCTTAAAGTCGACTTTTAATTAAATTGTCGGTATGTACGTTTTCCGAAATTTACAATCTAATCCTTATTATCACTGGATTGCAAATGACATATTTTGCTTATCTTAGGAACAAACTGAGGGCAGAAAATAGAAATGCGTGAAAATATTGACCCTGACAATTCGGTAATGACACAGTCACCTGAATCAAGTTCTTGAGTTTCCTTTGGGATTTCCCTTTGGAGGTAATTTGCGAGTAAAAATGAAAACAAGTAAACCGATCTGAAAAGCCAAGTTTTAAGGTCTAACTGAAATAGATAGAACCAAAAATCAATATTGAAAGCTCCGCATGTTTCCAGTTAAACTTTTATTTTCGTTTCATAAGTGATGTTTGGTCCCGCTTTTTACATATATAGAACTGCAATTTCAAGTGAGTGATCAAAGAACAACTTAGCATTGAAAATGAAAGGAGATAACTGTTTCTCGAACCTCATCCTTTCTTGCGGAACTATACGTGTATCTGATATCCATATTGATTCTTGTCTCCTTTTATCCACAAGCAAGACAATATCGACTAATAACTATGCACTACGTCTATATAATAAGGTCTAAGACTGGTGCTCTCTCGTCAGCCGGAATAGCTCAGTTGGGAGAGCGTTAGACTGAAGATCTAAAGGTCCCTGGTTCAATCCCGGGTTCCGGCGGCTGGCCATATATTTTTTATATTCAGCAATAGGTAATATTTTGTGTATTTACAGGATTCTATAAATCAATGTTGTTATTTTTCCCAGGATTGTAAAATTATACTTTCTTTTACAGTACATTCAAATAACAAAATATACCCAATTGTGATAAATGACAAGACACAGTTTTAGGTGTAAGGTTAGGAACTTGCAATGCAGAGGTTCTGAAGATCGAATCTCTTTTCTCGCCTTTATTTTTCTTTCTTTTCCTTTCTTTGTTAATGCGACGTTACTTTTAATGGCTGTAATTCATTTTTGTGTATAAAAAGGCATGACACAGTTTGCTTTATTTTTTCGTCGTTCTGTGTGGGCTATCCGTTTGATATTCAGCATCAAGTGGTTTCTTATTGAAAAGTAGCTTACGCACAAAAGAAAATGTTTTGTTTTTTTTAGAAAAAAATTTAAAGGATAAATTTATTCACACCCCTCAAAATAAATGATAAATTAATAAAGAATTCCGTAAAAAGGAATGAACAGAAGTAACGGCAAGCAATGAAATGTATTGTACGATAAGAAAAATAGTATTAATATTATTGGCATTAAAAGTCATTAACAAAAGAAGAAAATTCAACTGTGTCAGTTAGGTGCTGATTTAGAGAAACAAAAAAGGCTAAGTTGACAATTTCAAAAGTCAATAAACCTGTCCCTTTATTTACTCATAAAATTAAAGTTAAAACAATTTGAGAGAAAAAAAAAACTGTATCCGACTGCGTGCGTATTTGAACCTTCAGACGGTTAAGACCACTGCGCTACTGACCCAATTATAACAATTACACTATTTTATTTGATCTTAAAATAATTCTTTTAATAACCTCGCCGATATTAATGAAAGTTTAAGAAAAAATAATGAGTGACATGTCAACAATGTTTGACAATATATAAATTATTTGTTTATGTACTTGCATAAACATAGTTACATATATGTGACCCGTTCCGCGAAAAGCGACCATGTGGGAATTGCGTAAAGTGTCTACCCTTGTCAGACTGCGCTGATTGCGCAGACTGACTAGGTCGAAACTTTTCGCAAAGCTCTTATTTTCTGAATTTAGAATGTTCAATCTACCTTCCAGTGAAAGATCTTTTTAAGTTCCACCTCTGGTTGGCCTGTTCTAAAACCAATCTTTTTATTCTACGAAGTTCTCAGATGGTCCTGTTTCGCTTGATGGGTCACACATATTTGTACTTAGTTCCTCCATATATGAAAGAGTATGATAACAACTGTGACAAACAATAAAAACAGAGAAAAACTATACTTGTGATTTGCATCCGTCTATGGCGATTTAACTTTCTTATCTAAATATCAAAAATCCCAAAATCGCATCGTGAACAGTGGTCACCGAACATTTGTAAAAAAAAATCAGCTTCATAGGCCAGATAGGCGACCAGAAAAAGGGTTCATCAATTTAATTAGTCAAATGTGAATTAAATTCCGACAGAGAACGATACCAAATTCATTATGATTGCTTCAAAGATAAAATATTGAGAGACAAAGTCCGGATAATTTTTTAACAACCCTCGTATTAGGATGTTCACATATAGTTTTTTTTCTAGTGGTGTTTGCTTATTTAGTAAAACAACAATGTCTTAAATAAAGCCAACTTTTGACGACCGATTAAGATTGCAAACAAACGATTCCTTAACACTACAGTTCCTTTAAAAAAAATCTTTCATTCTGGGCTTTTAAGAATAACGTTCTTCTATCTGCCTTCCCGATACAAAGAATCTTGGCCAACACTTATGTCAGGGTCACGTAAATATTTCAATCAGTCAATTAGTAGAATAAAGCGTCGGCGATGTCAAGACAAAAACAAGTGGTCACATAAAACAGCCGATGTGAAAGTGTCTTATTTTTCTTGGCCAGAGATTAGACAGATTTCATGGGCGAATAAACGTATCGTGCTGACGATACGCCAGTGTCATCGACTAGTCGTTGATTTAAAAATGAAGTGAAAATGTTTGTGAGGGTCAAAACTACGTCTGTGATGTGTTTAAAAGACCGGAGTCGGTTGGCCGTTGTCGACCACAAGTCAAGAACACGTCGTTGACTAAAAGGTAAAATTCAACGACGCGTCGTTGGTTTCAGAAAAAAAAGTCCTCTATTGACTCGGCTGATGCTGATGACTGAAGCTCCAGAACATTTTACCAAAATTCATAGAAATTTTCAATTTGAAAAAGAACTTGCAAAACAGTCCTTAGAAATGATGTCATTTGAGAACTCAGGTTGTCATGGAAATTGAATGCGTGAAAAAACGAATTACCCCTTGGTAAAATGGGTAGCTCTTGCGATTGGAAATAGAAGTGCGAAGTTTCAAGTAAATTTCTTAAAATAAAAGCTTAGATATTCCAACGTTAAGTTTCCACGCCGCAAAATCCTGAACTTTTGCCCTACAAATGCGCCATTTACTACTCTCAAACTTCATAAAACTATATAAGGCTAAATAATTTCAAAATTCTGTTGGTATTTTTATAAAATAAACTTCAACCACTAGCACCATATGATTACATTAAATTCAACCAAGCGCCGCGCAATGGGATCCCGAGGTGCGATTGTTAGTTAAGGATTCTTGAGTCTCTAATTGAGATTAATAAGTTGAAGCAGTTTAGATTAAGATTTTAAACATCTAAATGAGGAAACGTCTTTTGTTTTGCAATGGCTTAAAACGAGTAGTCAAGACGATGTCAAACGTTTTTACTTAAAATACCGAAAAGCATTTTTTGACGTCGAATGATATTATTAAGGAAATTTTGTAATCGCTCTTAAGGTATTCCTAGTGTGAAGATCGGAATTAAATCGGTTAATTTCGGCTATTTCCGTCAATCAAAGCGCGTCGTTTTGCACGTAAGTTAGATGACGTCATAATCATCGACGTTCCCGCTAAAAAAGACGTACAGTTACATTAACTCAATTGAAATTTGATAAAAACCACCAATATATAAATTTTATTATACTTTTATTGTTTTGATTGAGTTTTCGGTCCTATTACCAAATGCTAATCTGTACAAAAAATACCTCGACCGATCAAAATAATTTGCAGGAAATTGCCTGTCTTAAAGCGTACCGACCAAAGTACTGCCGGAAGTCACACACCCGGAAACCGATTTCCCCGAAAAATTAGAGAACAGAAATTCTTACGCATATACCCGAAACAAATTCTCTCTGCTTTTAATAAAGGCATTTGCACGAAATTTTCAATTCATACATTCAAACCTTGAAAAGAGCAACCCAAATTATCATGGAAGATGCCTTGATGTATAATTGTACATATTATGTCCCTTTTCAATCATTTTTTTCATCAGCCGAACGTTTATACCAACAGAAACATTTTAATTAGGCCCAAATAAAGTATTGTTACATGTAACAAACAAATTATTTGTCGTGGTGTAGACATCTGGCATGCTAAAAAGGGACCGACTAGTCTATTTGCAAAATATTCCAGTTATTGAACGTGTATCATACACAGTTCAACGATCCATTTAATACTTATGGAGAGTTACCTTTCATACTCCAGTATATGAGAGAATAATGAAAGCAAAATCCACGCCGAATTAATCCTTCCATTACAATAGCAAAAGCCTTTTTCTTTAAAACAGAAATCTTACTTTTTCCTACGGGAATTTTTTTTATATAGTTTCTTGCAATTATTTCAAAGGCAAATGGACACACTTTGTAAATCAGACACTTGAGATTAAGAATTTAATTAAATGCGAGTAATATTATAAGAACAGTGAACATTTTTCAGCAATTTTTAAAAATAGTTAATGGCATTAATCAATTTATTTTACTTAGATATTTTGTTAAAGACTCGAGCGCGATAGGAGAGCTTAAAAACATAATTATGGTCAAAAATTAGGTTTATTTATTTCAAGGGCGCATAACTCTTGATCCATTTTCTCTATTTTTCCACGGTGAATTTTTTTCATACTTTTCGCCTGAATGCCCGAAGTATTTTAGTAATTATTGAAAAAGACATTTGAGATGCCCCATCAATACTTTTTGAAAAAGAGGAATTTCTTTGATAGTAACTGTATCCAGATTACATTACAAAATGGCGCCTTATTTTGTTTCCGACTTCAAATATTGGTTAACTATGCATTATTTGATTAAAATTATTTGTTCAAAACTAACTTTTTGTAATTTACAACATTTCTACCAAATATATTACATGAAATATGTAGCATGATTATACGCAGTAAATTGCACAATCATAGTTTTAAGATAGACCCCTTCCTATCTTATGGGCGATTTCCCCACCCACTCGAGAAAACGGACTTTTTTTCAATTTTCTAAACGGGACGGTGAAAGTCTTTTAAATTTCAGACATAAAAGGGGTATAACATGTAGTATTCGTGTTTAGTATCATTTTTACATTCTTTTTACCCTTGCTTCACACTAGGAATACCTTAAAACGCACCTTTCTGATTTTTAACGTAATGTAGATCTAAAGGAAAAATGGGTCATCACTGCCCCCTTTTTAGAGGCACTGCCCCCTTTTTAGAGGCTATTACAAGTAACAATATCGTGAAATTGACAAGGTTGATGATTTTCGAATGATTTAGGAATGAAATTGAATGAGTGTGTGGAGCGAGTTTTGAATGAATTTAATGGGAGGTAATCCTATGTCGAAAATTTTGTTCTGGATGAACAAAATTAGCGAAATGATTACCTCTCTTAAATAAAATATGTATACAAGTTCTATAAATAGTTTCCTTTTTCTTAATGAACGAACCAGACGCTTAATAGATCAGTAAAATCGTGATTTTTTTTCTAACTATTTTTATTTTGAAGGTAGTTGTTTGTTAAATCTTTTTAGGTGATTTAGGAGCGATTACGAATGGTTTGAGTGAGTGTTTTGAATAAACGAATTAAGCGCTGAGAGATCGCTTTAGAATGGTTTTGATCGGAATGATTGTCAATTTCACGATGTATCTAACTTTATTATGGTACAAAGACGTTAGACAAGTACATTGTAACAAGGGTATATGTGTATGTATTAAAAGGAAAGTAACTGTCCTAAGCAGACCAAACGATATAACAAATTATTGCATAAGATATACGTTTTAAGGTCGTTATCGCTATACGGAAATAGAAAATCCGGGTTTAACGGATCCCCAGTCCGGGTCTATACACTTTATTAGTTTCTTTGTCTAACATTTATATAAAGCATAAAAAAGACGTCGATCATATTCCCGCGTTCATTTTTTGACGTCACTAAGTTACCAAGCAACGTCGGTATAAACAAAAGAGACGCAATGAATAACGCAATTTCTCCAGCACATTATTACTTTTGGAGCCAGTATTAAGCGATCCTATGAATTATTTTTCAATTTCTGAAGTCTTGCTTTTCATGCAAGAAAAGGTCAATTCGCGTTCTTTTCAGGCGTTAACATTTGCAAAGACCCTCAAAGTGCTTAATAGCCCTCGTGCTTCGCACCTGGTCGTTAAACCATTTTCGGGTCTCTACAAATGTTAACGCCCATAAAAACGTGAATTAACCCTATAATGTCATTTAGTGTTCGCACTATTACATGACGAAGACGGCACCACAGCTATAGCACTTCCTCGATTTTTCTCCGAACACAGCCGAGCTTAAAACATACAATAACCACAAACGATATCCATCATAATCTCTATGTTATAGTTTTTATCCTTAGAGTGTCTTATTGTATCAGGACAAGCCACTGCAAGTAAAACGCGTTTTGTCATGGTAGCACTGACGGACATTACACAAAGGATAATCAAGTATCTCAAAAGCTCACGTTAAGCACTTTGTGCGTAAGTACGCTAAAATCCGGTTTGGGGGAAATGGTGACATAACAGGTAGAAATCTACAAAGGATCTAATTCTTTTTGGATTCTAAAGAATTTGAATTTAATTGTTTTATGAATTTTGTTGTCATTTAGGCAGGTTTTTCTGGATATCGGATCAATTCAACAGAAATCAAGACGCAGAGAAAATGAACATCAGTTTTTTTTCAAGTTTTATTTAAAAATCAACCATTGGAATGCACCTGACAAACTGTCTTTGACGAAAACCCAACTATTGCGTCACTCCAAACTTGTACCAGGACGTCTCGTGATATCCTTTATCAGGACGCACGATCGACTGTGGGAACTTTGGCTGAAAGAGAATACAGGTGACCCGCCGGACGAAAGGAGTACATCAGGAATGTGAAAAAATATCGATTCTAGTCAATTTTTGTTGATTGTGTAGGCTGGCTAGGGTCGAAACATGTGCTTTCTTTATATTTCCTGAATCTAGAACCAATATTACGTATTCCTAAAGAATTGATTTTCGGAATACGATATCTATTTTACCTCTACCGGACCCGATTCTTTTGTCAGATTTATGTCTAACAGAGCTTCCTTGTGTCCCTTGTTTGTTAGACGGGTAACCAATACATACAAATTACGTGCATGCATTTTCTACCATTGGTGCTATAAAACAAGGATGGGGAGTTTGTTTGGATATGTTTGTATGGGAGAGTTCTTCGTTTCAAAGATCGGTTTTTGAAAATATATTGAACAAATCTGTATCTCGCTCATTGAAGAGTCGGAATTTATTTCTTGTTGTTCACTAAACGAAAGATAACTTATTCTGCCTTTTCATACACCCGTAATCGCTCACCTTAGGCATTGTTAACAAAAGTGGCAAAATGCCAGGACTACTTAATTGAAATCCATGACTGGCTTGAACAGGTACAATAATAAGACAACCATTATAATTGTATTTCGAGACCTTTATGAAAGAATACGGTCTCTTAATGTCAAAAATATTCTGAAAAAAGTTTCAAGATGTTTGATCTAAAAATGCGGCCTCTAGAATGAAAAGAAGGACCATCATAACAGCTCACCATGAGTAGTCCTGGCTCAGGTGAGCTAAAAGCAAATGCATGAACATGTAATTTATTATTTTTTGTTTAAACCCTGAAAACCCTCGTTTGAAAACCTACATTACATATTAAGGAATCAATGAGTCTCTTTGTTTTGAGAAAGCAATTAGCTACTGTACACCATTTTCCAATAAATTATATATACACTCATACTGAGAAATATGTACTGAAAGAAATGCGTTGGATAAATGCTTATCAGATTCCCAGAAATAATTGACTATATTTACTTTTCCACTGTGCTCGAATGAATTGTAAACTAAACCAAAGACAACCCTCATAAGAAGAAAACCACCAGACTTACCATGTTTATAGAGTTAGGATAACCCATTGGAAGGAACTCAATTGCACAATACTGGTCATAAACCACCCCGTCCTTACATTTCTTGTCACCCTGGATAATCTTCATGAAATGGTTGCTATATGCGAACACAGTGGTGTTTGTAGAATAAACTTCCATGTACCGTTTATTCTCTGGGTGTTCTACTCTGAAATATATCGATAATTTTCAAAGGTCGCTGGACAATCGAAACTCAAAGATTTCCGACACTAAACGAACATATCTAAATTGCTTTGATCACATAGCTATAGTCCGCCAACATTACTAAGTGCATTTTTTTTTCGACTATCCCTATTTGTTGAGTTGAGCGTCTTAAGGTTGTGGACCCGTAATAGTTCCGCAAAATTTCGGGAAAAAAGAACTTTAACAGTGCTAACCGAGGTTTCCTAAACATTTTCATTAGGAAAACTCGGTCAACATTGTGAAAGATAATGGGTTTCGAAATTGCGGAACTATTACGGGTCCACTAACTTAAGAAAACATCCACGTGACCGGGTCATTTCAGAAACAATTGTACCGTTTACACAGTCGTATACCTGGTACAGTGCAGTAAAAAAGTGCCCAGTGTAGAAGCATGCAAGATGGCGGACGTAAACAACGATAAAAAGTAGGTACATTTTCAATCGCAAAAATACAGGTTAATTTAACTGATGGTGTTTAATGATAGGCATTGTGACCAACATGAAATGTCCGATTTTCTTATATCTCATTGATTTCTCGTGATGCCTACTACACAACTTGGATTCAATCGATAAAGTTGGGTAAATAGCAAAAACCGAAATTGAAGCGGTGATCGCAAGGTTCATTCCAGAATATTTGATTCATTACTAATAAAATCACCTGTGTCAAACGACCTATCGTAAGCCCAAACCCCCAGAAACCATCCCGATTTTTGACATCCCTAAAAAAGCATCGTGGAAAGTGACATTTTTTAGTTTTTGTAAATGGACAACGGTCCAGTACAGCAACAGGCCTATTTTTCCATTGGTACAGTGGAGATACAAGGTTTTGAGGCGATTTTGAACCAGTGGAGAAACATTTTTGGAAACTGTGTAGACACATGGTTTGGAACTGTGTAGAACAAGCACGACGTTGGTAAATAATGACTTTGTCGTCGTGAATTGAAAGTAGCCGAATTATTATTTCGAATAGTGACATAAGGGAAATATTTAATACATTTATCCATTCTTTAGATTTAGAACTATTTAATTTTGCTTATAAAGCTTGAAAGTTGATCGTACTTGATTCTGGCATTGTGTGGGCATGTAAATGTTATGTCTTCGATAATATGAAGTAGAAAGTAAAGTTTGGTGAAAGATCATCATTGAATCTTGCACCATATTTTAACATTGGCACTGACCTTGCCTTTTGTCCTCAATGTTTGATTAAGTTAAGATTGATAGATAATTGTATACGCATCAAGCTCAATTCTAGAGATTTGGCACTGACATTTGTCCGACCTTCAAAGTAATGACAGATTAGGTTTAGAACAAAATTACTAATACTGGTTAAGGTTTGCAAAGGGTCGTCTTGATTCTGGCATTATGTTGAGCCTTTGAGACTGACCCTGACTTGTCTTTTTTTTCTTCAATTTTGAATCATTTGGTCTTCGATAATACAATGTAAGTAATAAAAAAAATATTGTCGATGACACTGACATCATTCTGGACCATTTTCTCTGATTTACCTTGTCCTATATTCCTGAATTGCTGAATTGTCAGGTCTAGAAACAAAGAATTTTAAAAAAAGGATTGGTAGAAGATTGTCTTTAACTCTCGCACCGTTTTCTACCTTTGACACAGACCTTATCGTTGACCATTACTAATGAGATTAAAATGGACAGCATGATTTCGGTAGAAAGGTGAAAATATTTGTTATATTATTTTTTAAATCATATCATCGAGTGTAACAGGTAGTGTTGGGAACAATCTTGTCTAATTTCTTAACAAAAAAAATATGCTAACGTACCTTTATGTCAGAGGATGGCCCTTATTAGATAACGCTTGCATTATATTGACCAATCAAAACGCAGCATTGCAAAAGTGTGTATCACGGATACAACTCCAGGCATTGTATAAATACCTATTATCGTAGACATAAAATTCCAAATTTAAGAAAGAAGGTCAAATGTCACCGACAAATTTACACACAATGTCAGAATCAAGTACGATCAACTTTCAAGCCTTATAAGCAAAATTAAATAGTTCTAAATCTAAAGAATGGATAAATGTATTAAATATTTCCCTTATGTCACTATTCGAAATAATAATTCGGCTACTTTCAATTCACGACGACAAAGTCATTATTTACCAACGTCGTGCTTGTTCTACACAGTTCCAAACCATGTGTCTACACAGTTTCCAAAAATGTTTCTCCACTGGTTCAAAACCGCCTCAAAACCTTGTATCTCCACTGTACCAATGGAAAAATAGGCCTGTTGCTGTACTGGACCGTTGTCCATTTACAAAAACTAAAAATGTCACTTTCCACGATGCTTTTTTAGGGATGTCAAAAATCGGGATGGTTTCTGGGGTTTGGGCTTACGATAGGTCGTTTGACACAGATGATTTTATTAGTAATGAATCAAATATTCTGGAATGAATCTTGCGATCACCGCTTCAATTTCGGTTTTTGCTATTTACCCAAATTTATCGATTGAATCCAAGTTGTGTAGTAGGCATCACGAGAAATCAATGAGATATAAGAAAATCGGACATTTCATGTTGGTCACAATGCCTATCATTAAACACCATCAGTTAAATTAACCTGTATTTTTGCGATTGAAAATGTACCTACTTTTTATCGTTGTTTACGTCCGCCATCTTGCATGCTTCTACACTGGGCACTTTTTTACTGCACTGTACCAGGTATACGACTGTGGTTTATTTGATGAAGGTATATACTTGTTTTCGATGAAAAAAGTTCATATCTGTCTCAAACATGTTAAGGGTGGGATTGCAATTTTCAGCTTTTCTTGGCCACTTTGGGATTTCGACATGATTTTTGTATGTTATTGATGTTGTTTTTTCGTTCGCCATTTCATTCCTCCAGTAAATCATAAAATGAATTGAATTAAATGCCTAGGAATACGACAGAAAGTGAGAATATGTATGTACAGTCAAATCTGTTTTAGCAGCCACCTGTATTCAGCAAGAAACCTGTCTTCAGCAAGTGGCCACTGAGTTCAACAAATTACACTGAAATTGGCCTGTATCATGCAAGCATTTGTCGTAGGCAAGCACTTTTCAAATACCCATTGGGTGCTTGCTTACGACAGGGTCGACTCATAACATGTATATTTGTTCTAACAGTGTAAAAGTAATCGATTCTCATTTTTAAACCCTAGCGCTTTCGAAACTCAAACTTGTTGCAATTAAGGAAGAAATTTTGAAGCTCTACCAGTGTTTCAGTGGGAGGGTCTTTGGCATCTCTAGTGTCCCAAACTTCTATGCAGGCAGATATTCCATCTTTGTGAGGGATGTTTGTAAAGAGAGAATTGACGTTCATTGAAACCATTCGGAGCCATTTCGCATGTCAAAGGTACACACACTTGCAAAACTGCAAATGCTGTCTATCATATGACATACCCCAAATGCCAGAAGTAATATGTAGGCAAGACAAAATCTGCCGATCATCAAGAACATGAACTTGCATGTTTCTGATTGGACAACCCGCCGATTCAATAGATCTTTCGTGGAATAGCATTTCAATGGCAATGGTCACTCATTTACAAGAATTCTGTTTTAAAGAGGCGGCCATTTATACAAGAATTCGTTAAACGTACCTGGCTATGAATTTTTTCTTTCCCCTGTCATCGTAAACGAATGGATGGTGAAAGGCACAGTCCCCAGTCAGTTTCTCTAACACATCGCCTATCAGAGCTTTTGGTTCCATGAACCACATTACGTCTCCCTTCTTGACCTCCGTTATTTCTCCTTAAAAAATAAGATGGAGAAATTCTTCACTAGAATACAAAGATAATCGTTATACATGTTAAAGAGTGCCAGGAAAAACCCACATTTCAAGGGTTCAAGTCGGTTGAACAGAACTTAGAGGTTGGCATGTGCACAAGTATAAGATACGATTCGATCGGGTGATATTTCAGGACAGAAGCCTGGAGAAATTAGTTTGCAACCTAGTAAGCCGAGGTCGAAAAAAAGTGAAGCTTGTGATTCTGGAATGGCCTGGGTGTCCTGAATTCGCCAACAAGCATCTTTACATTTCGGGACAAAATTGAATTTAGATCGCCTGGGATGAAAAGCTAGGTATTTATCTACATGTATTTACAGTCTTACAGATATCGTGTTTGCATTCTAGAGACGGCAAATAATATTGAAAATGTAGAATAATTTATAAAGTCTTGCTCAAGCTAGAAATTCGGTATCAAAAGTCAATTGGTAGAACTTTAAATCGTAGGAAACCCGTATTAGCACACTTTTAGCACAATGCATCAGTCAAATAAACACATAACACAATTTTAAATATCTTAATAAAATATTTGCGAAAAACTTAAAATAGCTAACTCAACCATCGGTTTCCGAAAAGGAAACAGATCCGCTTAACGAACATAGCCGTGAAAAATAAAATAAAATGTGACCCGTCACATGATAAAGAAAAATCCGGGCACTAGGTTAAATGAATATCTGAACAATAGTTTGGTTTCATTGGACGCCATCCAGAGGTCGCATTTCAAATATTCAGATACGGAAAAGTAGAGGGAACATTCTTTATTCAGGGCACCAAGGCCCAAGGTTATAAAACTTTTCTCGGGCTCAGGCTCAATTTCCTCAAATTTTAAATCAAAATAAATGTATGTAAATAAAAGATAATATTCATACGTTGTTGTTTATAAAAACTTATTAATATAATTTTTTTATGTTAATACATTAAAATGAGTAATATAACAGAATTACGGCTTTAATCTCAAATTGAAATTTGGGAAAATTTTGAATTGAGCCTTAGAAAAGTTTTATAACCTCGGGCCCTGATAAGTGTGAAAAATGTTTGGATTTTGTCAATAAACAGCTAAGTCTATCTAGAGTCGTCACTTAACATAGTACAATGATGGCCCCTTTGCGACAGACGGGTCATAAATGAATCTCAAATGCGATGTAGGTTACCTGTAGGTAGAAAGTTTTCCATCTCAAGGTACTTAGCAGATCCAATTTGGACAACATGATCTCTAATCTGGCCATGACCCTGAAAATGATGCGATTAGATTTTGAAGTTGACAAGTTTTTGGAGTCAATATACTTTTACTGAATGTTTTCCATAACAATCGACATGTACATGTACTTATGACGCCATGAAATAGGGGACAATTAAGTCCTCATTTCACAAAATATGTTTAATAATTATCCGTAAAAACTGACCAAGCCAGTCGCAATCGGGATCCCTCTCCGATTTTACGGAATAGATCTCGGAAATCAGACAGGCGCAGCCATGAAAGCGCGTCATTTCCCAAGTGGATAATATGACGTTACAAACATCAACGATCCCGCTAAGGATGACGTTGCATAAAACGAAATCGACGAAAGAATAAAAGTGGACATATTATTTGACAACAAACCACAGTCATAACATCCGAAACGTTGCCGAACAAATACGGTTCTACTACCATAAGACATTATTCAAATATAATTGCAATCCAATAAAATAAAGAACTCTGATTGGTTTAAATCGCATCACGTGGGGTAATCCATTGCACTTTATTTCTGTATAAAATGCAATAGGTCTTTCGGGAAACCCCCGAAATTCGATCTGCAAGTCCTGTGTTGTAGAAACTCAAATTAACCTAGTCCCCGATCATCAACGCAACATTGCTATTCAATTCATTATGAATAAATATATTTTCGAAAGAATTTACGATAACAAGCATACAGTTCTGATTCTGAGCCGACCTAAACTGCGAAAACAACGAGTAGACGAAGACCTTCAAGCAACCCTCTCAACAAAGACCGACCACGCCGTTTTCGTTCAAAAATACAGACTAACCTGGCAGAAACAAGCTTATTTGTCATAAGTACCTCTACGAATTTTAATGTTGTCTTTTATTTGTGTATCATTTGTTTTACTATATGACATTTCACTTCGATAGCGAGATAAACAATACACGATCTAAAAATCGTTTAGGAAGATTATTTTGTTTATCTTTGAATTTTCCATGATTGCGGTAGCGGATATTAATTGTAAATAGTATAGGGATGAGTCTCTTTTTCACTGCGTTTATTGGGGTATAAAGTGCAATTGTATCATTTGTTTTACTATATGACATTTCACTTCGATAGCGAGATAAACAATACACGATCTAAAAATCGTTTAGGAAGATTATTTTGTTTATCTTTGAATTTTCCATGATTGCGGTAGCGGATATTAATTGTAAATAGTATAGGGATGAGTCTCTTTTTCACTGAGTTTAATGGGGTATAAAGTGCAATTGCCTTAGCACATGGCTTAATCATAACGCCCTACGTGCGTTATTTGCCATGTGCTAAGGCAATTGCACTTTATACCCCAATAAACGCAGTGAAAAAGAGACTCATCCCTATACTATTTACAATTAATATCCGCTACCGCAATCATGGAAAATTCAAAGATAAACAAAATAATCTTCCTTAGAAAATTGAAGACATTGATTTCCTTTCATGTTTTAGCAAAGCATTTTCCATCTTTCCTCTTCGAAAAAGTAAATTTATAGATTCGAAGCCACTTAGAAAGGGCATAAACGTGTAACATCACTTATTTAAGGCAAAAAGAGTATTCCTTAAAGCTAGGAAGCACTTACATGACCTGCTAGATTAACCATAAAATGGCTGCCAACGTCAATCACGGTCGGTGCAGTGGTCGTTGCATTATAGTCCATCGTCAGTACGTTGTCGTCATCTAGCGTGTATGTGACGTACATCGTGACCTCACCGGGAAATCCCTCTTCTCCGTCTGGATCCACGTATTTCATAACCAATTTGTCTTTATTATCACCTTCGATACTGGCTGTCCAAATACGCTGGAAAAATTAGACACACATGTATAAAACATGTTAAAATATGGTTAAATTCCTGCCAGGAAAAGTGCAGCCCAGATTTCCAACAAATATATTTAGAGGTTTGTGCGACTTTAACATTAAAAATATTCCAACGCATCTGACTTTGAAAAAAAAATATAACTGTATTTAATAAAACAAAGCAAACCGAACTGTCAAAGAACTTAATAACATGTACATGTATTCTGAAAGCAGACCTGTATTTCTATTACAAAACACCAGGGCCCGAGGTTATAAAACTTTCTTACTCTCAACTCAGAATATACTCAATTTTCAAACTTAGATATGAGCTATAATTTTGTGTTAATTTTGTAATAAATAAGAATATTAAAGTAAATATTAATTAGTTGTTATAAATAACAACTTACTTATAGTATCTTTTATGTTTATATTTTTATTTAAATCATAAGTTTGAGAATATTCTCAGTTGAGAATGATAAAAGTTTTTTAACTTCGGGTCCAGATGGATCTCAATGAAAGTCATAAGAGAACAGAGGAACTAGTCTGTATATCATTTTTATATTTTATTTTCCATAACAATTTTATAATATACTGTTTATTTTGAATTGCCATCTATTATTTGTATGGATGCATCTTTGTTGTCTGGCAAAATGAAAAAGAATTACCCTACTGAATCCAATAAATCCGCCATGACAAATATGCCCAGCCAAATCGTCGTTCTTTGAAAGCTCGAATGTTTTACCGTCTATAGTCATTTTTGCGTTTGAAATCCGGTTTGCAACACGACCACAGAGTGCGCCAAAGTAGTTAAAGTTTCCTTCGTAATCTACATATGAATTAAAAAAAATCACGTGAAACATAGAAAGACGGAAGCGTAAATACAATATTCTTTCCAAATCAACGATCTCCAGAACTACATGAAACATAGACATCGTGCTTTTATCACACATGTACAGTTAGTTACATCGTGAAATTGACATAAACGTCAATCAAACCCATTCTTAATCGCTCATTAAGCGCTCCATTCATTCATTCCAAACACTCACTCAAACCAGTCAAACATATATATATAAATACATATCGCTTATGAAAAATATAGAATCAACAACATCATTCCAAATAAATTTTGATAGGGAAAAATCGCGATTTCGCTGACATAATTCAAATTGTTAGCGTCTCGTAGGTTCTTGAAGAAAAAGAAAGCTATGTATAGACTTTTTATGAAATTTTTATTAAAGGGAGGTAATCAATATCGCTTATTTTTGTTATTCTAAGCAAAATTTGCGACAAAGGATTACCACCCATTAAGTTCACTCAAAACTCGACCCACACATTCAATTTAATTTCTGAATCATTTGAAAATCGTTCATCTTGTCAATTTCACGATGTTATTAACTGTACCAAACTTCTGCGGCAAAGTGTTTAACGCATTGTTATCGTTCTTATTTTACTCCTTTAATAAGAGCTTAATTTCCTTTATTTGAAGAAATAAAACCCAAATCGAGACAAATACTCTGAATTTTAAAATGTGGGACATTGCAATCAACTTAAATTGGGTTTTCTCAGTAGATAATGTAGAGGAGCTTCTATTTCGAAGGGCACTCTATTATTGTTATCACATTTTAGACTTTTTTATTATATCAAATCAACGCATAGTTGAGAGCGCCATTACATTAAAGACATATATTCGTTTTTGTGGCCTTAACTATTATTTTGAAAGATTTGTCGCGAAAAGAAAAGAATTTGATATACAGTTAGGAGCATCGTGAAATTGACTAGGTGAATGGTTTTGAAATGCTTTTGGAATGAAATTGAGTGAGTGCGATGAGTGAATTTTGAGTGAAATTAATGGAGGTTATCCAATATCGCCAATTTTGTGAATCTTATTTATTACCTCCCTTTAATGAAATATACATACAATTTCTATAAACAACTTTTTATGTTCAATCGAATTAATTTGAATCTTTGAAATACCAAATAAGTCAGTGAAATCGTGGATTATTCCTTATGAATTGTATTTTTTATGTAGTTGTTGATCTTCTCTGTTGAATTCGGAGGTTTTTTGAATGGTTTGAGTGAGTGTTTGGAATGAAAAAATCGAGCGGTGATTGTATATCGTAAACATAGCGTAGAATATGGTGAGAAACATCGCTATCCTAGGATAATTGGAGGTCTTCCTAGTAAATATTTTGAGATTTCCTAGTAAAAATAGTTCAAGAAATAAAACCTACCTTTAACGTTATCAAATCCGACGTTGACGTCAATGACGTTCCCATCTTTATCCGGAAGTAGAATTTCATACACGATACAACCGAAGTTCAATATACTGATCTTTATATTGTTATTATTCGATAGTGTGTATCTGTAAGTAAAAGGTTATTTGTGACCCATCCTTTTTTTTTTAAAAAAAAAGATCACCTGTTAAGTGATTAAAGTCTCTATCATGTCCTGCGTTCAGGATCGCAAAACGGTGCAAACAGTTTTCAAATTTTACCCCGCTTTGCACGCGGGCGCACGTGCAAAACGGGGTAAAATTTGAAATCTATTTGCGCCGTTAACTGATCGTGAACGCAGGGCTGGTCAAACTGCACAGACTTTATATGCTGCACTGCCCTGCGCCGAGGATTCAAACACCCGCCGACTTCCTCGATGGCCTAATGATAAATGCGCCGCTCGACCCATGACCTGCAGGTCCTTGGTTCGAGCCCAATCGTCGCCAGGTTGTTTGTTTATTTCCGTTTATTTTTCATCGCTATTGTAGCATATGTCCATATGAGCGACGCTCCAAGATGACGGTTAGTTGTAACGGATGATAATACAAGGATACATAACGAAACTAATGCTGAGATCCCCCACGATTCTTTAACGTGGTCGGTGTAAAGGTTTTACGTCTTATCCGAAAAACAATTTGTTTTGTTAGTGAGCCAGTCCAGGAATCGAACCCACACTATCGAACTTCATTGGTTTCGATAGTCCGGTGCTCTAACGACTGGTCTAATCGGGTCGACAACGCCGGTGTGTGTTTATGGGCAAAACACTTGATAGCAAGTTCCTTTTTACTCAGCTGGGTAGCAGAGGGTTTAAACCACTGCCCCTCTCTCGGGGACGTGAAAACATCAGAATTGAGTGTACGGGGCGATTCTATAAGCTTATGCATTTGTCACAATCAAACTAAAGTAAATAAGTATAAACTTAAAACCTGCCGAGGATTCAAACGCGTTTGCGAATGTTGATTTTATTCCCCAGCTTTGAATTTAAGGACACTTCTAAACCGGGCACAATTCCTCAGACGTTTCACGAATCTTTTGACCTTGGCCTCAGGGTATTCCGGGTTTTTTTTTATCTTTTTGAAAATTTTGTGTGACGAGAATTATCTTTTTTTTTTTATAAATCTGTATGAAGTTTAAAATCAAGATATACTCTCTCAAATCTTTTCGGGGTATCTATCTCTACATAATTCTTTTACGGATTTCCTATAAATTCAACCCATTTCATTTCAAATGTCGGGTCACATGCATTAAGTAATTTTATTGACACTACATACAATTAACTAGCATTCACGTTACGTATCGCCAGTCCCGTCCACTGACATGTAAAGTACTAAAGGAATCGTGCCTAAGACTCCAAAACAGTTGTCTTTTGTGTCGATGAATAGTCAGTTTTAGTATATGTAGAATGCAATTTAATCTGAGAAATAGTACAGCATGAGCGTTGTTCCTTTATATATATACCTGACATCCATGAAACCTGTCCTGCGTTCAGGATGACAAAACGGAGCTTAGCACACCTCTGTAATCCAAGACAAGTTTATTATCATCTCGGTAATGGTTAAAATATTTTAAGGCATGGGAGATAACTTCAAATGTTCAATGACTGGTTGCTTTATTTCCTTTTTGGGCATCAAAGTCTTTACTATGAGCCCAATAGATAGCTACAGACCTTTAGTCTCAGCTCACCAATTCGAAATGTTTTAACGGACTGTATGTCCAGGCTCACTATCCATCACGCATATATGTGTGAGATATATAACGCACAGGGTCAAATGGTTATATATTAGGAGGCTTGCAGTCAGACTTAAAGATGGGCATGTGCCTAAAGAATCTTCGCGGCGTCAATACCTTAGGCAATGTTCGTCAAAAACAAGACATAACCGTTAATGATTACTTAAAATCATTACTCAGGCTTTCGATCCCTCCCCCTCCCTCCTCCATCTCGAAAAAATAAAGAATGCACTTCCATCCCCGGCGGGACTCGAACCCGCGACCTCTGGATTAGAAGTCCAGCGCGCTATCCACTGCGCTACGGGGACTGGGCTCTCTCAAACTTGCATATTATGTTCGTCAATATATTTTTAACTGATACTATGGAAAAAGATTAATGACAATAATAGTCATGAAAATGATAATTATAAATTTATCAGTATGCTGTGCAACTGGTAATTGAATCGCTGAATACTCCCGAGCTTAATTGAAAATCGCCTTTATCATTTCGATATGAACTTGAACTTTATAATCTATCGGATAACGGTCAAGATGAACTGTAATGTTGCGATTAAATTGTCGTAGGTACAGCTCAAAAAGCTGCATTTACAATAGTCCAGATCGCTAAATTCGACGATTTATCTTTTAGTAACTTTTTAGGGAACCCATTATATAGAGGATCTTGAAAAATCTGATTAAACGTTTAAATATGATTACTCAACCACGAAATGTTGAACGTAGACTCTAGAGGTTGTATTTACAGCTTGTCTTCAGATGATATCATTTTTGTCTTCATCTTTTTACAATGAAAGCGTCGGTTTCTTTATTCCTACCGTATGATGTATGTTGATTTTGAAAATACACATCGTTGGAAATGAACTTGGGACACGATTTGTAGTGGTGGACCCGTAAAAGTTCTGCAACGTTTCTGAAGTCATGAAATTTCACAATGTAAACCGGGGTTTCCTAATGATTTCATTAGGAAACCTCGGTTAACATTGTGAAAGACCATGTATTCTGAAATGCTGCGGGACTACTACGGATCGAATAGCTTAATCAAAGAAAATGTTGCACCTACTTGAATACATCCTCCCCTTTGGAAGTTTGTCCAAATTTCTCTTCGGTAACGGGAGGCATTTTATGTTTATTACACACAAACTATCCTGTTACTTTTTTGTGCATGTACGAGCTCTATTACACACAAACTAACCTATACTTGAATGTGTATGAATGAGCTAAATTACACACGAGTCATATCATTTAAGGTGTAATTAAGAGGGTCGATTGAAGCTACCGACAAATTCATATCGGATTTTACACTGCATATGTACTCTTCTTTAAACCACATTTTGATGTGTATACTTACAGTTAAAAACATCGTGAAATTGACTGCCATTCCATTCAAAACCATTCTTAATCATTCACTTAGCGCTCCATGCATTCATTCAAAGCGCTCACTCAAATCGATAAAAACGCTCTGAAATTATTTGAAAACATTTCGGAATCGCTCAAAACGATCAACATTTTATTCAAATCGATCAAATTATTCTACGATTTCATGGGCTGATATTTATTTTAAAGTGTCTAATTGGTCCACGAAGACACACAAACAGAAAAGTACGTATATATATTTTATTAAAGGGAGCTAGTAAACATCGCTTATTTTGTTCATATTGAAAAAAATGATCGATATTGGATTTACTCCCTTTAATTTCTCCCGAAACTCGCTCCAAACACTCATTCAATTTCATTCCAAAATCATTCAAAAACCATTCATCTTATCAATTTCACCGGATGTTCTTAGCTGTACAAACTATCGTAGCTACAGCCAATAACATATTCAAATTCACTTTCACCTCGATCACCTTCATTCTACAGTTAATGACATCATGAAATCGACAAGATGAACGTTTAAGAATTATTTCGGATTTATTTTGAATCAGTGAGAGTAACGCGTTTTGAATGAAATCAAGAGAGGCGTTACACTATCGATAATTCGTCCATTTGTTCAACATAAGCGATAATTTATATGCTACAGTTAACAACATCGTGAAATTGACAAGGTGAATGATTTTGGAATGATCAGGGAATGAAATTGAATGAGTGTGTGGAGCGGTTTTGGGTGAATTTGATGGGAGGAAATCCTATATCACAAATTTTGTTCAGGATGAACAAAATTAGCAATATTGATTTCCTCCCTTTAATAAAATATGCATACAAGTTCTATACATAGCTTTCTGTTTCTTCAAGAACCTATGAGACGTTAGCAATTTGAATTATGTCATAGAAATCGCGAATTTTCTCTATCAAAATTTATTTTAGTGACGTTTTTGATTCTATATTTTTCAAAGGGTTTGAGCGTTTATGAATGGTTTGAGTGAGTGTTTGGAATGGGTGAATTGCGCCCTGAGTGAGCGATTTAGAATTGTTATGATTGAGGTGAATGTCAATTTCGCGATATAACTAACTGTATGCTACCTTTTTAAAAGAATCACTGTACTTTCCTGTTTGTGCATCTTTACGCGCTATTCTAGACTCAGTGGCCTCAGTCCTTTTAATTTGCATTTTTAGATATTTTTTATAATGATGTAGTTCTATTGAAGGCCTCTTAAATCCGAGTTCATATTTAAAATTACTGAATAAATCCTTCTTTTTAGATTGATTGAATGGAGTTATATGCCGCTTTCAACATTTTTTCAGTTATATCGCGGCGGCTACAGCACCTAACAACGGATTCCTGGTATTTCTCTCACCAGTACAACCACCACACCCTTTCCTAGCCTCCAGCTGCTATCTCACATAGGTCTAAGATTATCAACCCATTTGTGAGAGATAAATAGTCGGAAAAAATGAGTGTCGCCGTCGGGGACCGAACCCGGGTTCTCTAGATTGACAGTCCGACGCGCGGCTACCAACTGCGCTATGACGGTGGCTACTTCTTTTTAGAGACAGGGGACTTGATTGAAAGTTTTGCAATGAATTTATCTCAATCAATTCTCTTTGAAAAAAAAAATACAGTAAAGAAGTGTCTAGCCGCGGCGGCCAGACCAGGGCGTTTTGAAATCCCAATCTGATAAATAAATAGTGCAATAATTTGATCAATTTGAATAAAATGTTGGACATTTTGAATGGCTATGGAGTGTTTTCGAACGATTTTGAATTGTTTTCTGAATGAGTGAATGTATGTAATGAATGAAAAGAGCGCTGAATGGGTGATTTAGAATGGTTATGATCGAGGATTGTGCCAGTATGCTACTAACTGTAAGATCATAGTGAAATTGACTGGTTGGATGGTTCTGAAATAATTTCCACGAAATTAATTTCCATGAAGTACATTGAGTGTGATGAGCGAGTTTTCATTAGGATTAAATGGGGTTAATATATAATGGCTTCTTTCGTTCAAATATACAAAATTAGCCATTTGTTACTATTTTCATATAAATATAATCTATGCCCTTTTATCTATCTATATGTGTGTCCTCTCAATCCAATCACAATTAATGACCTCGTGATATTGACAATCATTCCGATCAAAATTATTGTAAATACCTGATTCACCGCTCCATTAATTCATTCATTTCCAACACTCACTCAACCATTCAATAACTCTCCAACTTTCTGAAATGATATGATCAAAGAGTGCATTCAAAATAAGTATCGCTTGAATATCTATGCGATTTCATAGACTTCATTGAATTTTGTTTGTTTGTTTGAATGGGTTTTACGCCGCTTTCAACAATTTCGCAGTTATATCGCGGCGGTCGGAGCACCTAACAATGGAATTCTGGTATTTCTTTTACCTGTACTACCATTACACCCTTTCCTAGCCTCCGACTGCTATCTCACATAGGTTTACGATTATCTACACATTGGTGAGAGACAAACGTCGGAAAGGATATTTGCCGCCACCAGGGATCGAACCAACGACTTCCAGATTGGATGTCTTATGCCTAACCAACTGCGCTATGGTGGCGGCGCATCATTGAATTTTGTAAGCGTATGGTGGATTCTTGAAGACATAAAATTATTTCTAAAACCTGTATGCATCTTTAATCAAAGGGAGGAAATAGATATCGTTAAATGTGTTCATCTTGAACAAAATAAACGATAGTGTTTACGTAATAGTTTTAGTTCATTTCTGACAATTTACGCGATATAACCTAAGCGGAGCGCAAGGTTATACGCGTAAATTGTCAGAATATGAACTATAACTGTTTTACCGATCGACTTATTCTTTCATCGAATAACGCTAGTTCAATGAGTTGCGCGTCAATCAATGATGTCATTCATTTTTGTTGCGTCATACATTCTTCAATCAAATCGAGGTAAACAAAAAGTGGGAGGAGCTAATTTAATCACCGTCGGGTTTCTGTAATTGTTTTGTCATTTGGCGAGCAAAATCAGTTGAGAACGCTCGGTGAACAAAACCTCGTGATTTCTTCTAGTGGATTTTGTATTCCTTTTAGCTAGATTTTTGCGGACATTATTCCTCCCTTTATGGATTTTGTATATTTAGAAAAATAGTTATCTACCACTACGTATTTAGCTCGTCGGACTATCATTCAAATGGTCCCGGGTTCGATTCCCGGCGGTGGCACTCATCCTTTCCGACTATTTGTCTTCCACCTTTGGACTGAAAAATCGTAGACCTATGTGGGATAGCAGCTGGAGACTAGAAAAGGAATTGTAGTACTGGTGTAAGAAATACCAGGAATGCATAGTTATGTGTTTTAGCCGCCGCTATAAAGAACTGTTTAAGGCGGAGTGAAACCCCGTACAAACAAACAAAACCACGGCATATTAATTAACAGCAATATAAAGTTTGCAACAAGACGTAAGTAAAAACTGTGCATTAAAAAGCTCTAATTACGAAGTTTTAGTTCCCAACCGATACGTCACAGTTAAACGGGCCACACTGGCTTTCGATATTAGTCAGCTATCACAAGCCTAACATGCTTCGAAGCACTTTCTTTTTGCAAAAATCTGTATCCCTAGAATCCTTTAAGTAGGCATTTTGTATTCTTTCTACAATTACTTTGCACACCTGTACGTTCTATAGGAACATTTGATTGCATTTTGTTTAGAGTGGGACCTTTGTAGAGCTACTAAATTAAAAATGTCGTTCAAAAGATCCACAGTATTCATTTTAAAGAGGAAATGAAATTTTATATAGTTTCAACCCTGTCGTGTTTTTTTATGTCACAATGTGAAAATGTGGAGTACAGAAAGACTTAGTCCGAGCAAACTCGTCGATCTCATTCTAACTGCTGTATACCATGTAGAATAATATTTTATTATCAACATCATGATTTATCTGCTAAATCTTGTCTTCATTAGCATGCAGACAAATTATTCAACAATTTTCTCCTCCATTTAATGAGTATGAGCTCAAAAGAACATTCACAAAACTTTTTTATTATAAATACTCGATAACAAGTTAAGGGTCTTTCGGGGTATTTAGCAAACAGGACAATGACGTCACTGTCTGGTTTTGAATGTAGTCCCCGCCCATTATGACCTAAAGTCACATAACTCACTTTAGTAGAGTCGCTTAGGTAAAAAATCGTGACAAGTCGGACGAAAGCGCCATTTTTTGTTCGTGGTTAAAGGGTTCGATTAGCAATAAAAACGGCACTTTGGTGTCATCTTTGCCCGTCTAACGAAGAGAATTCGCAAATTTTAAAATAAAAGGAAGAGTATCCGGATAGACATCTATCCGAAATTTGAAATCGCCCTTAAATCGTATATAGACCCGTCAAGTCGGGCACCCCTAATGCAAAAGTTATCTCATGATTGTAGCTTACTATAGACAAAATCTGGCACTTTCGTCCGACGTGTCACGATCGACCCAATATTTTTACATAAGAGCCTAGACTACTTATTCGAGCAGATCGTCAGGTTATGGAATATATTTTTTGAATTTCAAACGAAATAGCGGCCTTTCATTGGAGGAAAAATTAGGGCGATCGGTAAATTCATTTAATTCCATTCAAAACTCACTCATCACACTAATTCAATCTTGTTTTGAAATCATTCCAATAATACCCATCTTGTCAATTGCACGATGTTGTTAATTTTAGAAGCTTTCAAATTCTCCAGGCAATAAAATGAAAGAATGTTTGATCAATTTGATATTAATTGTTGAGTATTTTGAAGGACTTCGGGGCGTTTTTGAAAGATTACGGATCATTTGGAAAGATTTGTGCGAATGGAAGAAATGCTATGATTGGAACAAGAACGGGCGATTTAGAGATAATGTGATTGGGTTGAGTGTCAATTTCATGATACTAATACTAATTATAATAGTAACGGAGTATATTGGGGCATATATATTTACAGTATGCTCAACTTAAACTGAGTGATCAAAGGTCAATTTTGTCTATAGATCATCGGTTACTTATAACTGACCTTTCGGTGATATCGGTTGCAAATAGTTTGTCAATCGCTTATTCGTTTGAAATTTTCACCGATCGACAATTTTAAACAGTTTAAAAATCCGATGAAACTCATCTTTTCCAAATAGTTTGTGGTGAGTGACAAATCGTCTGCCAATCGGGGACGTCGGGTGTATGTCCGTTCCGATCGGTTCCGTCCTTACCTGGATAAAACGAACAACCGATCTATCACCGATTCCCATGAGTAACTGCCCCATTACGCAGAAGTGACTAATAACACAAGATCGAACTTGTCTCCATCTTAACAGCACTTCTGTAAAAAATGACTTTACAATCAAATATTCAAGAACGATTTTATCGGATTACGAGATTATGTGATTTTGACGGCAGCTTTTTAGTCGCTAGTTGTATCGATTATTTTGTACTTTCCCTCTCACGTCGTCCACCAAACAGCAGTACATTAATGTCGAAATGGATATTTTCCGGAGATCGAATCCTTGAACATATAAATGAGAGTCTGACGCGCTTTCTACTACGGCTAGTTACATTGTGAAATTGAGATTCATCTCAATCAAAACCATTCCTAATTACTTACCACTCCGTTCATTCATTCATTCCAAACACTCACTCAAACCATTCAAAACGCCCGAAAATCAGTAAAAATGATGAAATAAACATCTTCATTTAAAAAAAAAAGTTTTAGTGAAATAGCGATTTCACTGACACAATTGAAATTTTAAGCGTCTGGAATGAAATTGAATGAGTGTTACGAGTGAGATTTAAATAATTTTCAAAGACGGTAATACATATATATAATACATACTTAGTGTTTTGTATAAAAAAAAATATCTGACGAGGTTGGGAGAATTGATAATTGTCGAGGCTCTGCCGAGACAATCATCAATTCTCACAACCGAGTTTGATATTTTTTTCATACAATACACTAAGTATGTATTATATTTATCTTATAACCCATATTTGTCTTATTTTCGTCGGTGTTTCTAACTGAAATGCAACTTTCTAAAAATAACCACATTATATCATGTTCTAAAAATAACTATGTGATATCATAAAAAATATCATACAGCATGTTATCATACGGATAGTTGTATAGTTATAAGATAAAATCGATTATATGGACGAAATTGTCGATATTTGTTACCTACCTTTAAAAGAATTCTACGTACTTCTATGATTTAGTGTCATCAAGAACCAATAAGACTTAAAAATCAACAATTTTGCAATTATTTGATCGCTTTGATTTGAATCGTTGATTATTTTGAACTATTTAGAAGCATTTTTGAATAATTTCGAGCATTTTTGATAGAGTGTTTGGAATGAATGTTTGGGGCACTGAACGAGTGGTTTTGAAAGGTTTTGATCGAGATGAGTGCCAATATCAGAATCTTACGAACTGCATTTATTACAATTTCAAACGTAGACGAAGCATGACCCATATACAATATATGAGTTTTTTATAGCCTTTTTTTTTTCTTTTCACAATCGTTCATCCGTAAATTGTGTTAGCAGTATTGCAAAGAAAGAGTTTTTATGCATATTCAGCTGTCTTGTACATGTTTATTCAACCGAAATGAGAACTGACACGCAAAAAAACGCTTAGAATGACACACTTAAGTGTATTTGAAAATTGGGTTATTGTGTCTGAATAATTTAATTTCAGTTGTGTCCGTCAAGATTTGTGCAATTTGATGGATGAAAAAGTGTTTAAAAAATTTTAGATGAAAAGAATTTTGATTACGGAGCTATTTGGTAAAGGGGCTGTCGCACCACAGCGTATGCATACCATATGACTAGCATATATTTTATACGCTGGCATACGCTGAAAGTTTTTTAACATGTCAAAAAATCATTTTGGGGTTTCTGCGTATAAGAATGTATACCAACGTATATCAGCGTACTTGTAACGTATACGACTTATGTATAACGAACGCCTAGCGTACATCAGCGTATGCGAGCGTATATACGTTTGTGCCCTACGCTGTGTTGTGACAGCCCCCATTAACTACGCACAAAGAAGTCCCATAATTTTTAATCATTTGCCAAATCTTTACATTTCTGCTTCATGTTATCAAAATATAAGATAATGAAGAGAGTATATTGTCATATTATGAAGATATGAAACTAAAACCAATGTTCACACTTACGTATGAATCCGCTCCGTGGATTCATACAATGTGAATATGGTTTTAGTTACAAACCTTCTTTGAAAATACTATTTTGATCCCTTAAAACGTTTCGCCAATTTTTCTATCTTGAATGTTGGACAGGTGTACTTTTACATTATCTTCAATATCAAAGATTTCAAGATCAGTATCTTTCATTTATCTTATTTTCCTAAATTGATTTTGAATCATTTGAAACAAAAGGACCATGATGGTCCTAGATCGCTCACCTGAGTCTCTTTGATCCCCGGGACATCACACCAATTAAAAAGGCAGATGGCACAAAGAATATAATTTCTACATAAAACCAAGTTTCACAAAGTTTGGGCCATATTTGTGGCCATTAGAGTTTTTTCAAGTAAATTATCATTAAGACTCCTTTTCCTGTGATATGACATGAATCCTTACAATTTTCAAGAGTTCATCCTCATGACCTAACAAACATTCTGACCAAGTTTCATGATGATTGGACCATATTTGTGGCGTCTGGAGCTCTTACAAGAAAATTGTCATTAAGCCCCCTTTCCCCGTAATATGACACGGATCCTTTCCATTCTAGCAATTTCACAAGGGACTACCCAAGGAATATTTCTGCCAAGTTTGGTTGATTATGACTCAGAATTTTAGGAGGAGATGTCGTTTAAAGAAATTGTTGACGTCGTGACGGACAGACGGACGCCGGATATTGATAGATCACAATAGCCCCTTTCAGCATTTCGTGCTCAGGTGAGCTAAAAATTTGGCCAATACCGTAAAAAAATGTTTTTTATGTCCGCTCGCAAACGACAGAGCGTTAGTTTTTCTGTAAGTATGTTCAAAGCTTTATTCCCCGGAACGGCACACTTAACAAAATTGCCTACACCATGAAGATTGGGCGCGAGATCTGATTAATCTTAAATGGAAATGATCCACTAGGCATCTTTGCGAATATTCGCGTGATTATGTACATTAAGGTAGGTTCTGTTAGAAGAAAACCAAAGAAGCAACGTCGCTATGGGATTCATGAATTGAACAGAGGACTATTTCTTTCACACTATGATCGATAAACAAATACACTGAAGTTTTTTTCACGATTAGCGAAGGCACAATTGAAAATGATGCTTTGGTTGTAATCGAAATTGAGCATTACGATCTTATTTAATTATTTTAATGCAAAAATAAACAAAACCTTAGAATCTTTGGCTAGATTTTTTGCAAGAGGGTCACTTAACGTCAAATATCAACGTTCCCATTAAAGATGATGTAAAAGCATCAACATTCCCCCCACAAATGACTTTGAGTAATGTAAATAGACGGTGCAATCTGTGTACATAGTTAAAGCCATAGTATATGAATTTTATTGCGAATAAAGCGATATGTTTCTTCTTGTTTCAAATTTGCGTTTACGCCATCGTGAAAAAATCGATAAAAACGGGCATGCGGATAGACAAGATTTGAAAGCACCATCTGAAAAACTTATGCATTTCAGCGTAATGCTAAACCCCATTCAACTCGGAGCCAAGGCGTAAAGCATTCCTTAAAGTCTTCATTCGATAAATGTAGTCTACGAAATGGACCGACACTGGGTTACCGAGAACACATCTAACGAACGCAATCAAAATTGTAATATGTCTTGTATACAATCCCACAAGCCCAATCCACATGTATATCCTTTTTGCTAGTCGTTCTGAATTAGGTGCTAACAAATCTATTTTTGCTATCAACTTGTTACAGCAATTAGTCTGATCTTTAAATCATACAAATGCAGTAACTTTGTTTGAGATAAATCAAAGCTTTCGGTTTCAATGAAATATTCATTTGTCTCTAGTACAGTGTCAAATCGGCTACCGTATCTTCTTGACAATAATACGTTCGATTATAAAGAATATATTGTCGAGATAAATGTAAATGGATTTCCTGTGTTCATAGTATTCTGCGTAATTGATGAACTGGCGGGGCGGGGCTTAACTGTGACGTAATTTGGCGAGTTTACTTTTCAATACTTTAGGTTCTTTCAAATTTTAGTCGGTAACCATCGTTAACGCGTGCAAATAACTGTATCCTAAAACCTAGAGGATTCACGTGCTTTGAGAGTGTGAACACATTTCATTGTTTGGTTACCTGATTAAGCTGAAGTTACGAGGATTTGGCCACCAATCCACGAAATAAGGTCTCGAGTTATTTATGTAGACTCTCTTTGGCAATAGGTTACTTTAGATAAAAGCTGATTTCCCTTAACCTTAAGTGCAACGACCCGTTACTTTGGCTCCGCCCTGCCAGTGCATTAATCATGGATAATAAATAGACAAGAATACAGAAACAATTTGTGAACAACTGTGTCTATAGCCTATCAAAGCATTTACTACAATGTTGCCAAAAACTACGTATAAGTTACGAGTTGCAACGAAATTGACATTTGAATAGAAACACATGCGACTTATTGCTTTAAAAATACGGCAAAACTTATGATTATAGGTGTCACCATATCATTATTATTTCATACGCGTGCCTTCTTAAATGAGAGTTGATATAGTACAGTCCTTTTTTAACGAAATCGTATCAATGTAATGAAGTACTGGATTTAAAATGAATATAGTTTTAGTGCTGCTAGTTTCGTACGTAGAAATCAGTCTCGCTCATGAAAGAACCTTAAAGCTGAGCATCGATCAAAATGACGGGACACTCAATGGGCTAGGCTGTGCAATCGATGATCCCTTGAATCAAAGTGGTGGAAAGTTCGATACTCTGACAAGAAGGTGCACAAAGCTTTTGAAAAACTGGTTCCTTTATCCAACATTTGAGGCCGGCAACAATTACTTTCGGCTTACAAGGCTGGGAGGACTTGGTACTCGGAAGGTAAGATACAGTTAGTATCAGCGTGAAATCGACATTCACCTTGATCAAATCCGGTCTAGACCGTTCGCCTTGCGCTCCTTTAAAATCAGTCACTCGTCCATGCCTGACATAAACGCTCAAAAGTTGTTCAGAAAGGCTTCGAAGTCGTTCTTAACTATCAAAATTTCATTCAAATCGATCGTATAATTCGATGATTTTAATGTCTTGTTTGAATTCTAAGCGTTCTGATTGGTCAATGACGACACATGAACAGAGAAGTGCGTAGATTTCATTAACGGTAGGTAATAAAATATCGCCAATTGGTCGAAATTAGCGATACATTAAATTATTATCTCCCCTTAATTACATTCAAAACTAATATTCTCACTCATTATATTTCAATCTGAATTTTACACCTTATCAATATAATGATGATGTTGGATATAATTCTACATGTGGGATTTTCGCATAGTCTGATCAGAGTCTTCACTATACATAGATGGATATGGACCCACAGCCTTATCCACAAAACAATTTTGGAAACGACACACAGAAACTCATTTGACCCGAATAACGTTGATGAATTGCGAAAACTATATACATTTACCTTACCAGACTGCATATGTATATGACAAATGGAAAACGTATACAATCAATTGACTTAAGTCGTATTTAATACCAAAATTTTCCATCGCAGCTCCAAACATTGCAGTTCCGGATGAACACGAATTGCTTCAAGTAATTACCTTTTTTATACAGTGAGTAACATCGCGAAATTGACCCTCATCTCGCTCTACTTTAAAACCACTCGATCAGCGCTTCAATTATTCATTCCAAACACCCACTCTAATCACTCAAAAACACTCCGAAATAGTTTTAAAAATTCGTATTCTTTCAATGTGATAAATATTTCCACCAAAATTGTAAAATATCACTGGCTGGTGTTGATAAAGCTCCTAATTTAACTGTGGAGAGGCAAAGTCAGAGATTACACATATTTTATTAAAGGGATGTAAAAAATTATCGCTATTTCGTCCAATAGGACGGAATTTTCGATTAAGTTTTACCTTCCTTGAAAATTATTCAAAGCTCGCTCCACACACTCATCCAATTTCATATCTAAATCATTCCAAATCATTCACCTTGTCAATTTCACGATGTGGTTAACTGTAATTGTTGTATATTGAAACATGTGTACCTTTATAGTGTGGTCGTTATTCTGTTTTTCTCTGATCTATCTGCAATTATTACAGGAAACTTATTTTGAGGAGAGAGTTCCACCAATATCCGTTCCAGGGGGCGCAGTTGTCCTTTCTGTGAAATCGACAAGTTCTCCAAAGACTGGCTGGTAAGGTGAACTTGTGTTTTACTTAATCGAAAAGAGGTTGTCCAGCACTTGGGTAGGCTTGGCCGCAAATCGAAATAAAACTAAACTGCCGCAAAGCGGACTAATACCTTCAAGTGCTTGTCAAGAATGTCATTTTCCATCAAAGGGCCATAACTCTGACAAAAGTCAATGGACAGGATTTTACTTGCAAATCTCTTTTTGATACTGATCACATCTGTAAAGTCTGTATGAAATCCGCCATTAGCTGCTGAGAAATTGAGCAGACACAAAAATGCTTGATACGAACGGACCGACAAGTGGGCGGGACAAGCTGACTCCAAACATAGCCCTCCTTACGGTATAGTTAATAATACTGTGAACTTGAATAGGAAAAAATTAGAATGAAATCAAAAAAATTGGAAGAGCGAAATTAATATACTTTAATGTAGGTAATGCAATATTGCTTATTTCGTTTCAACGAGAAAGACATTGGCAATATTTTATTACCTCCATATATAAAATCATCTACGTTCTGTTCTTTTTTTGCTTTCACAGACCAATAGAAAGCATAAAAATCCACGCCATGTAGCAAAAAACGTAGACTGAATTGATGGATTTAGATGAGTTTGTGATGCGTTTATGACAGAATATTAAAGAATTCAACATCGTGAAATTAACATTCATTTCAATCAAAATTAAAACGTTTGGAAATCGTTCAAAATGATCATTATTTCAATCAAATTGATCAAATAATTGCATATGTCTGGTTTGGATTTCAAAGCCTATGATTTTGTTACCGTGAAGGGACAAAATGCTACAATAGACAAAGTACGTACATTGTTATTATAGGGTTGTAAAAATCATCACTAATTGGACGAAAATGTTGATTTTATGTTACTTTCTTGAAAATCATTAAAATACGCTCATCACATTAATTTAATTTTGTTCAATAATCATCCCAAAATCATTAAACTTGTCAATTTCACGATATTCCTAATTGTATACAAATGAACATGTAGTATAAGCTCAAAATCCAATATAAACGTGGCTACATTTTTACTTCGTTATACGGCGTACTATTTATTATTCTTAATACCAAAGAGTTGGAAAATCGTGTCTGTGCCATGGTACATGTATTTTCTTCTTCAAACTTCTAAAATTATTAAGAATAGTTTATTTGAATTACTTTTTCATGAGTCTATTCTTCTCCTGACTTTGAAAAATGATAAATACAAATACACTTTCCCCAATAAATTGAATCTTTATTTGTTCTCCAAAAGGACAGCAGTGCATTTCAAAGACAACGATGACAAAACGATCATGGTACAGTTAATAGAGAGTAATAAACTATGCTTCGACGCTGCAATTGGAGCTAAAGTATGCACCAGTAATCCTATCTCTGAACCAGAGATTGCCTACAAATTAGAATATTCTTTTACGAGTTCCAGCGTCCAGGTAAAAAATGTATCACGTCACGCGAAAAAGGAACATCTGGGAATTTGTAGAATAGATATTTAAAAAAGAGATTAGTTCTAGAACAGGCCAACCAGAGCTCGAAATTCAAAAATTCTTTCACGGGAAGGTATATTGAGTATTCTAGATGCAGAAAATAAGTAAAGTGCAAAAAGTTTCGACCTTAGTCAGTCTGCGCAATCCGCGCAGTCTGATAAGGGTCGACACTTTATGCAATTCCGAGATGGTCTCTTTTCGCTTGACGGGTCATAAATCAAAAGGAAATCGATAACCATACGATCCCCCTTCTGTAATGCATTATATGTTGCAAACACTGAAACAAACTTCTAAACGGCAACCTTACATTTACAATATTGGAAGATAGTAAAAGTTATGATATTAAAGAACAATCATTCTGAACGAATATGAGTTCAATTTGGCGTTAACTGGAAGAAGAATCAATTCGAAATTGATTTTTTTAACGCTTATACAAACGGTCAACGACAAGAATCCTTGTTTTCAAAAGTCACAAAATTTGCACTTTTAAGGTAAATTTCAAAATTACTGTTTCAGAATTTCTCGGAAATTTATCAAATAACATATAAAAATTCTATGACTTATCAGTGTAAGATGTCAATTTGTAAAACAAGATAACATTGTGGTTGCTTTGTTTCCATACAAGCATAAAATACTAGAATTTCCCCACCCACCAATGTTGATACCTAAGTCAGTTGTACCCTGGAATTGCGGTCAAATTCTTCAATTTAATTATCACTTTTTGGATCGGAATTTATAAAAGTTTCTTCCTAAATGAAATTCCTATCGCGTTTCGACTACTATGTTTCAACTACTGGGGGTGAAATAGGACTTTTTGATCCAGAACCAAGCGCCCGTTCGGAAGTTCGTTTCAGTGTAAGTTCAAGTTCACATATTCGGTCTTATCCCACGAATCCTAACGGATAGCTTACCCGTAGACATCCGCAGACATCCGATGTTTTAAGGGTTACATTGGCATCTGCACTATAAAAAATTAAAAGGTATATGTATATGAGCCTGTGTATGACATTTCAAACAATTTGAAATGTACATGAGGTGCAAACATTGAGCAGCATAGACAGCCACCTACTGTAAATGTTATGTTACCTGATGGCGTACAGATACTTTGAGACATTATCTACCTACTAAACAAATAGTGAAGACTCTGGTCAGACTGTGCGGATGCACAGACAGGTCAGAGTCTTTGCTATGTACATATAGAATTTGTTGGAAATCTCGCGCCGCACAGGCTCATATCATATTTTAAAGTTATGCACAAAAATGTTTAAACATATCCTCGATAATTGCCTGGTTAAGGATTAGCTAATGGAATCTGTTTTTCGATGTTAATTGCTCAAACCATTTTTTCTTGACGATGGGGAGTAATTTCTGTTTATACATGTATATGTTTGTACGAAACGTGTAAAAGAAAAAAATCAATGTGTGAACCTGGCTTTAAGAAAAAAACAAAAACAAAAAATGAGATCATCAATCAAAGAGAATCATAAGGTATTCATGAGAACAAGGAAATGCCTGAAATTTTTCCAGAACCGAAAGAGCGATACTGGTTTACCGGCAATGGTAGTGTAGGCTATTTTAAAACTAGCAATTTTGGTAAAATCTCTTTCTTTTCAGGTGTTCACCAACGACTCTCTTACTTATACCTTTGATCACAGATTTGACGTCACATCATATCAACGATTAAGGGTTACGTATTCTAACAAAATGTCTGTTTTCGTATGTTCGTGGATGGCATTTAGATACTGAGATGGAATTGTTTCAAAGGTTATGAATTCTTGTTAGGCGACTTTGTAAAGCGATTTCTAATTATATATGTTTGAGGCGATGTCTAATTACAGTCGAGTGACTTTGGCTTATTAGTTTATTATCTAGATAATTTAATTTTATTCGTGTCCATCAATATTTGCTGCGTTCTGGTTGGTTAAAAGAGTGGTTTTATTCCTCAATGAGAACAATTTTGACTACGCAGCTGTTTTGCACGCTTTCACAACAAAGTAGTCCCGTAACTTATTACTTTCATAATTGATGAATCATACATCTTTGCTTGTTGACTTCATAAATAGAGGTTTTTATGAACATTAAAACCTAATGACACTTATGTGTGAATAATATGAGCCTGTGCGTGACATTTCCAACAATACGGTGTGTGTGTGAGGGACAGACATTGAGTACAGTGGACAACTTCATACTGTAAATATAGAATTACCTTGTGGTCTACAAATACATTGAGGCCTTATCTACCTATAAAACGCATAGTAAAGAGTCTGGTCAGACTGTGCAGATGCACAGGCTGTTCAGAGTCTTTGTTTTGCGCCCATTCGAAATTGTTGGAAATATCATCCACAGGTTCATAATGAGTATACGACATGTGATCAATAAATAAAGACATTTTTGTTATTGAAGACGAATTTCATGCCTTTTTTTCAATGCGACCAATTCAAAGATATTAGAGTTCATAATTTATTTAGTTGGTATAATGGTTGGACAGATCGAACAGCTTTCAATATATTAATGTGTAGCACTGACCTCAAAACTATACAGTTTCTTGTTACACAACAAAGATGTACAATAAATCAACAAGGTCAAACAAACATATATACAAACAAACAACTTGACGAATACATTTCAAACACTAAGGATAATATATGAAGCATGAATAGACCAAATTCGCTAATATTTTGGCAATACTATTGGTCATATATGGACGATATGAAAGATTAAACAAAAGGTTGATTTGATAATATTGTCTGAGGGGCAATTTCTAAGCTAAAATTAAAGATATTATTGTGATTTGAGACATCGCCCAGTGGCTTATTTTGTATGTATTTCATAGTTTTACCGTCCTCCTCTCCTTCGCTAAGGTCTTTGACCCGATTATCTTTTTCTTAGGCAATTTCCAGGATACAGGTGTTATATATAAACTATAAATAAACCTAATGGTATTTACCGTGTCTATTTTTAGAATTAGTCTGGGAATTTTCCAATTACCTTGACTAATAGGTAAATGTATGTAGAAGATTTTAGATCTTCTAGAAAGGCCTTTTAGAAAGTGATTCAGACTCTAGAGTATTCTTATGTTCTATGCTATTCCAGACTGTTCTATAGTATTATATAAAGGGGTTCCTACAGCATTCTTGGTTCACTTGATTTAGACTAATGGTTTCATTTAGTAGTACTGTGTTAAACTAAAAGGGGATTTCTTGTTATCTTAAAAGTGTGTTTGAAAGCGTGTTTAATTTCAAATTCGGATATTATTGGACTTATTATTTGTTGACCAGGAACTTAATTCAATTGGATCTAAAATTAAAAACTTTAGGATTAAACATTCAAGGTATTGTAATTTGTTTTTGTATTAATACCATATTGTCAATAATTCTGTTGTTATTGTCAATAAATATTGTTAATTGTAAAGTTTGTTGCTGGCTTCTTTGTTCTTGTTACATTGGCACGTAACAATTGGGGGTTCGTCTCGAGATACGAACATCAGACAAACAAACAAAACAAAACAAATCAAACATTTTCTGTATTTAAATCTGCTGTTCAAAATTATTTAAGAAATTAATTTCATATCTCAATTTTAATAAATCTAGAGTGTACTTTCACTATTATTTATCGAAATCTTACATTCTTGTTTGAATACAGCAACAAGCTACCATGTCTTTTGACTTAGAAAAATTTACGCACGAACCTTCCGTGGAGCTATTGAATTTTGGTAAAAAGTCTGATTTGCTCAATCTTGCCAAGCATTATGAATTAAAAGAAGTCAAGTCCTCATTGCGAAAGCATGAAATTAAGAATACTTTGGTTCAATATTTTGTTGATGAGGACATTTTTGATGAAAAGGTTCTGTCTCTCATTGTTGATATCCCATCAGTTGCAAGCTCAAGAGAGCTTGAACTGTTAAAACTTCAACAAAGGGAGAAGGAATTGGAAATAGAAAGAGAGAGAGAGAAGAGAGAAAATTACAAGAAAAACAATTAGAAATTGAAGAAAAAGAAAGAGAAAGGCAATTTAAAAGAGAAGAAAGAGAACGAGAAGAAGAGAGAGCAGAGAGAGAGCGAGAAAAAGAACGAGAATTTCAATTACGATTAAAAGAATTAGAAATTCAAGATAATGCAAATCAGTCCAGATATATGTATAATGACCATTTTGATGTAACAAAACATTTTAGGCTAGTTCCTCAATTTCAAGAAAATGAAGTTGATACATATTTCGAACATTTTGAAAAAGTTGCAAATAACTTGAAATGGCCAAAGGAGCACTGGACCTTACTTCTCCAAAGTGTCTTAGTAGGAAAAGCTCGCAATATTTATTCGCAACTTAGAACAGAACAAAGCAATGATTATGATATTGTAAAAGAACTCATTCTCAAAGGTTATGTGCTGGTTCCAGAAGCATACAGACAACAATTTAGAAGTTGTAGAAAAGAATCTGGCCAGACTCACGTTGAATTTGCAAGAAAAGAAGAAAAGTTATTTGACAGATGGTGCTATTCTAAGAAAATAGACCAAAATTATGATAATCTTAGACAACTTTTATTAATTGAACAATTCAAAAATTGCATTCAATCTGACATTATGTCACATTTAGATGAAAAAAATGTTGAAACTATACATGAAGTAGCTCGTTTAGCTGATGATTACTACCTTACACACAAAAATTCTTTCGTTAATAAAGCAAAACCGGCTTCCTCACATCCCCAAAATAAACCTATGTCTGGTGATTCATCTAGCATATCTAGTCAATCGAATTCACCTAAACCAAAGTCTACTGGTGAAACCAATGTTCAAAATCCCTTATCTCGAGTACATTGTACTTTTTGTAAAAAACCAGGTCACCTTATTTCAGAATGTTTTAGATTAAAAAGGCAGAAGGAACTGAGTGCAGCCAAACCTACAGGGCTCACCAGCCTTCAGCCTAAATCACAGCCTTCTTTTGAGTTAAATTCAATTGTTAAGGCAGACCAAATTCTGATTCCTGTATGGAGATTTTTGAACCGTTCATGTTAGATGGTTTTGTATCACTTTCAGGTGATATGTGCCCACCTACCCCTATTAAAATTTTAAGAGACACAGGAGCTTCTCAATTTCTTATTTTAGCAGATGTTCTGCCTTTTTCTGAGAAGACTTCGTCTGGTACTAGTGTCCTTATTCAGGGTGTAGAGTGTGGTATTATTAATGTTCCTCTTCATAAGGTTAATTTGTCCTCAGATTTGGTTACTGGTTCTGTGGTTGTTGGTGTTAAACATTCTTTACCATTTAAAGGTGTACATTTATTGCTAGGCAATGACTTAGCTGGAGATAAGGTTGTTGTTAATCCTCTTGTAACTGACACACCTAATGTAGGTCAAACAGATGATCCTATTTTGCAGGAAATACCTGATTTGTACCCTTCTTGTGCAGTAACTCGGGGTATGGCTAAAAAAGCTTCCTTGAAAAATTCAAATGATATTGACTTAACTGATACTTTTGTTGGTCAATATTTCAATGACGAGATTAAAAAGTCTTTTAATCTTAGTCTGCCTGATACTCAGACAGACTCGTCAAAATTTTGTCAGTCATCTCCAAGGTCAAATGACCAAGGTCATGAAACGCATTCAAAGTCAAAGTTAATCCAGGAACAGCAAAATGATCCTGAGATTTCAAAGTTAATTGATAGGGCATTACCCGAAAAAGAAATGTCTCAGAATCCTGTTTGTTACTATAAAAAGAATGGTATTCTGATGAGAAAATGGCGACCATTTGATGTCCCAGCTGATGATGATTGGGCTGTTCATCACCAAATTGTTGTTCCAAAGTCATATCGCCATGAAATACTTAGTATAGCACATGAAAGTCCAATGTCTGGCCATTTAGGTGTAAACAAGACTTATCACAAGATAATAACTCATTTCTTTTGGCCTGGACTTAAATCGGACGTTTCCAAATATTGTAAAAGTTGCCACACTTGTCAAATGGTAGGGAAACCTAACCAAGTTATTCCAAAAGCAAGGTTACAACCAATTCCAGCTTTTGATGAACCTTTCAGTCGAATATTAATAGACTGCGTTGGTCCTTTACCAAAAACTAAGTCAGGTTCTGAATATTTGTTGACAATTATGTGTGCTTCTACTCGCTTCCCTGAAGCAATTCCTTTAAGACACATTAAGGCAAGGTCAATCATTAAGGCTCTTGTCAAATTATTTACTTTTGTTGGCCTTCCAAAATCAGTTCAGTCTGATCCAGGATCAAACTTCATGTCAGGCATATTCCAACAGGTTATGCATGAATTAGGTATCAAGCAATATCGGTCATCTGCTTATCATCCTGAAAGTCAAGGTGCTTTAGAAAGATTTCATCAGACCCTAAAGAATATGATAAGGTCATATTGTTTCGATACTGAGAAAAATTGGGATGAAGGTATTCATTTGCTATTATTTGCAGTCAGAGAATCTGTTCACGAATCTCTTGGCTTTAGCCCCTTTGAGTTAGTTTTTGGTCATTCTCTTTGTGGGCAATTAACACTCTTAAAATTGAAATTTCTTGCTGCTGATGAAACACCCTTGAACTTGTTACAGTATGTTTCTGACTTCAGAAATAAACTGTCTAGGGTATGTGAGGTTGCTAGGTCAAATCTTAAATCATCTCTGAGCAAAATGTAGGCAAGATATGACAAGCATAGTGTTGATAGGAAATTCGAACCAGGTGATAAAGTCCTTGCTCTTTTGCCAATACCTGGCCGACCCTTACAGGCAAGATATTATGGCCCGTATACTATTGATAAGAAAACAAGTGATTTGAATTATATCATCAATACTCCCGGAAGGCGTAAAAATAAACAATTGTGTCATGTGAACATGCTAAAAAAGTATTTTGACAGAGATAGTTCTATTTCAAAACCAATTACAGTTGTAAACACTGTCCCACAAGAATCAAATGTGATTGAATCAGAAGTTAGTTCAGACTTTAGTGAAAAATCTGTTCCTGGTCCACCTAAACTTGAGAACTCTGAAATACTAAAGAATCTTGACGACAAACTTTCACATTTGGAGCCATCTCAACGAGAAGAGCTGAAACAGTTGATTAATGAATATGAACATTTGTTTCCTGACATCCCAACAAGAACTGATAAAATATATCATGATGTCATTGTGAAAGATTCTCAACCAATAAAACAACATCCTTATAGAATGAATCCAATGAAACAAATAGCCCTTCAAGATGAAGTGAATTACTTATTGGAGAATGATTGAACCCAGCCAAAGTAATTACAGTTCACCATGTATATTAGTTCCAAAGCCAAATGGAACATACAGAATGTGTACTGACTATCGAAAAGTGAACTCAGTGACAAAAACTGACTCTTTCCCAATACCAAGAATTGATGACTGTATCGACAAAGTCGGTAATTCTAAATATGTCACCAAATTTGATCTTCTCAAAGGATTCTGGCAAGTTCCGCTCACTGATAGGGCTAAAGAAGTATCAGCATTTGCTACTCCAACTGGTCTGTACCAGTACAAAGTTATGCCATTTGGGATGAAAAATTCTCCTGCGACGTTTCAGCGGCTTGTAAATATGGTTATAGCTGGCTTAGATGGTTGTGACGCATACATCGATGATGTCATAATCTACACAGACACATGGAGTGACCATATTCAAAGAATCAAACAATTCTTCGACCGTCTCAGTGATGCAAAATTGACTGTTAATCTGGGAACAGAATTTTGTCATGCTACTGTTACTTTTCTAGGACATCTTGTGGGACAGGGTCAAGTTAAACTTTAGAATCTAAGGTCAATGCTATCTCTGAGTTTCCTGTGCCTGCTACTAAAAAGCAACTGATGCGATTTCTTGGTATGGCTTGCTACTATAGAAATTTTGTAAGAATTTTTCTATAATAGCTGAACCTTTAACAAACTTATTAAAGAAAAATGTTAAGTTCAAATAGAATGATAACTGTTAAGTTGCCTTTGATCGCTTAAAAGCCATACTAAAGAGCACACCAGTTCTTTTAGCACCTGATTTTGACAAATGTTTCAAATTAGCTGTTGATGCATGTGATGTTGGTATTGGTGCTGTTCTTTTGCAAGAAGACGATGATGGTATTGATCATCCAGTTTGTTATTATTCTAAGAAAATTAAACAAACATCAGAAAAACTACTCCACCATTGAAAAAGAATGTCTTGCTCTGATTTTGGCAATCCAACATTTTGAAGTTTATTTAACATCTGCAACTTCTCCTATAGTTGTTTTCAGTGACCACAATCCCTTAACTTTTCTTCACAAACTTAAGAGTAAGAACCAAAGATTATTGAGGTGGAGTTTGTCACTTCATGAATTTGATCTTGATGTAAGACACATTACAGGAAAAGGCAACATTATACCAGATGCTCTGTCAAGAGTCTAAAATTTTGAATTGTCTTATCTTTAATACTCAAATTGCATTTAACAGTTACATTTCACTATTTTTTTTTAAATACGTATGTATATATGTTTGCATATATATCTCTTCTTATATCTCATTCTTTTGATGAAAATTGTTTGTAATTTTCATGCTAGATGTGCTGAAATGTTTCAACAAATTATGATATTATCAATTGTGTAAAGTATATTATCATTGTATATGCTAAAGATAATGCAAAAAGAAAGATTTATTTCATAAACCTTTCTATTTTCTTTCAAGGGGGAAAGTGTTTTATATAAACTATAAATAAACCTAATGGTATTTACCGTGTCTATTTTTAGAATTAGTCTGGGAATTTTCCAATTACCTAGACTAATAGGTAAATGTATGTTTGAAAGCGTGTTTTAATTTCAAATTCGGATATTAATTGGACTTATTATTTGTGGCCCAGGAACTTAATTAAATTGGATCTAAAATTAAAAACTTTAGGATTAAACATTCAAGGTATTGTAATTTGTTTTTGTATTAATACCATATTGTCAATAATTCTGTTGTTATTGTCAATAAATATTGTTAATCGTAAAGTTTGTTGCTGGCTTCTTTGTTCTTGTTACATTGGCACGTAACAACAGGGTTGTTTCCTATGGCCTGCTTAACCAGGCCAAAAATAACAGGTTGCTTGGCAACAAAATGTGACTCGATCCCAAACCTAACTGTAGTAATACTCCCATAAATCACAACAGAAAATCTTTTATGCATCATTGGGAATTTCACTCGGACATTTCTGTTCACTAGAAAAAACGCCCGAAAGTGTAGTATTGTTTGATCTTCCTTTAGGTGTTCGGCTTTTATGGTATATGTGAACTGCTTATACGCTTGAAGAAAAACAAACTTATTGAATGCTTTTTGGTCGTCTATTGATACCTTTTTATAATTTTCTAATTAACATGAAATTAATAACGCATTGTGTTTAATCAAATTGTAATATACACAGTTTTAATCTTTTAATCTTTAGTTGTTCTAGTTTTACATAACGCTTCCTAAGCGGGACGTCGGACGTGATACAAATCACGTGCAAAAAAGTGTGCTTTGATGACCGAGTCATTTTGAATCCCGATGTATTCCATAGAATTAACGAGGATCCGATTGGGGGTACACGTGTGGAAACGCATGGCGTTTGTGCAATTATCGCAATATTTACCGGCGCCGCAGACCATTAAATGTCAATATTTTCTAAAGGAAGCTATGCCTAATCATAAGTGGTTGTAGTTTGAATTTTATGTATTATGATTAGTTGGAGACAGATAAAGTTTTGTAAAGTTTGTTATGGTATTTGCAAGTGCATAATCTTTTTCAATAAATATTTAATGCACTACTTCAAAACCTATCATATATTCGTAACTTTCCCCATGGGGTACAGTTAAAAGAAACACACTTCAACAAATTTATCAGATAGTTTTAGTCTGTAACATCTAATTTGGCTCTTTCAGTGGTAACGCAATTGGGCTGTCAATGCTCTGGTCACATCGACTTCATTCAAAAAGAAAGTCGCAAGAAAAAATCCATGATTTTTCGGACATGATTTTTATAAGCGTTTGATAGATTAGTAGAGGCATAAAAATCCATTTACAGAACTTGTATGCTTATTTTATTAAAGAGAAGTAAAAATCGATCATTTCGTCCATGTTGGACGAAATGATCGATATGGTATTACTTCCCCCAAATTTCATTCAAAAATCGCTCAATACTTATTCTTATTTATTCGCCACTCATTCAAAAATCATTCTTGTCAATTTCACGATGTTGACCAAGTACGCAAAGCGGTTTCATGCAAAAGCGCGACAAGGCTTTCTTTTTTCTTGCCTTTATTTTATAAAATAATTTGGATCTTATAAATTGTTTAAATCGAACCGATAAGATTGCTAACTGCTTTTTTACATATATATTTTTTTAAATTCCATCATTTAAATTTGCAGTCATCGAAGTCATGTAAAAGAACTAGTCGAAATTGTCCTTATTTAGTACATAAATGAACATGATAGGTTAAGAGGTTATAAAAAGTCCTAAAATAGAATACAAAGTTTTGCTGCTCATTTCAATATGTATTATAATACAAAAATGATATTTTACTGTGATTCGAGATTTTTGTTTCAATGATAAAAACCATCATGGTACACTATCACACGAAAAAGACAATACCGTCAATATGATCCTATTTTTCTATTTCGACTTGTCAAACGCCTGCGAGATTATTCGAGGTGATCAAATCATAAGTAATTTTTTTTTTAATTTGAAGTAATCTGACCGTAGAATATTTTTATAAGAAGTGTTAGGATTTGCTAGCGTAGACATTAAGAATGTTCTAGATGACTTCAACAGACTGCTTAAAACTCTAGTCTAAACATGTAATATTGTTTAATATTTTTTTTCTTTCGATTAACATAGTTATATAGACTGAAATTTTATCCTGTCCAAAACGAATGTAGGGTGCACTTAGAAAAATACTCATGTTTTTTTTTTCTTAAGTCTGTGATTCCCAAGTCATCTGCTGTTTTGTTGTCAGACGCATAGTGAACTAACATACACGTGATAAAACAAATCTGAATGTTATGATTAACTATAGTTATTATCATCATTTAACATTATTGTATGATAAGATATTTGATAATGGAATTTACCCCTGAAGTTGGGGTGAAGGCATTATAGTACCTATTTTTAAAGGAGGCACCCCCGAACCAATTTTCGAGGGATCACTCTTAATAACTTTATTTCAAAAATCTATTCAAAGTTACTTGTTACAAGATTAAACCGTTGGTCGGAGACGAACCAAAAAACTATTGATAACCAATATGGGTTCCAAAAGGGAAAATCTTCCACTGACTGTCTTTTTATTTTACATGCCCTTATTTAAAAAACTTTGGATAGTAACAAATCAAAGTACTGAAAGTACAGATAAGTTGGAATGCGTTCCAGAGCCGGTGACCTCAAGCTACTAGCGAAGCTGACGCCTTCCGCCCACCACAGGTGATCACATAATATGTCTCGTCTTTTGACGGGACATATAAATCAATGTATTTCAACAACGAGAGACGCTTAAACCAGTGAATTGCTATACAGGCCTGAATCTGATGGAAGAAAAAATTATACCAAGAGGGACAGAATGGCCCTAAACCGCTCACCTGAATTCGATTGTTCCAGTGGATCTTATCCAAGAAACTTTCTGGCAAAGATTCATTCAAACTTGCCTAATTGTTGAAGAGGAGACATTATCCGAATTATAAGCAGTCATAATAGACCCTGCCAACCCATTTATTACAGAGGAGACTCAAAATTAGCCCTACCCTGCCACCGCCCATATTTATGGGCTAATGAAAATTTTGCCAACAATATTTGGAGAAGGTCATCAAAGGAACATTCTTGCAAAGTTTCATTGAAATCTGCCCAGTGGTTCAGGAGGAGATGTCGTTCAAAGATTTTGGGCTCAAAATAAACCCCGCCCATATTTATTTGCCAATTAGAATATAGCGACAATTTTGAAAAAGGGTCACCCAGGGAACATTCTGGCAAAGTTTCATTGAAATTTGCCCAGCGGTTAAGGAGAAGCAGAAGTTTAATAAGGGTGACGACTCACGACGGACGACGGAGTCAGGGTGATCCTAAAGCTCCCCTTGAGCACGTTGTGGTAGGGTGAGCTAAAAAGGAAGAAAATGATACGGACCATACAGTCGACTAATGGACACACAGGCGACCTTATATACTCAAAACAGTTTTTATATTATTTTTCAATAAACTTCTGCTCCATTTGAGTTATCAATTACATTTTTAATTAGATTGATTGATTGAATGGGGTTTTACGCCGCTTTCAACATTATTTCAGTTATATCGCGGCGGCCGGAGCACCTAACAATGGATTCCTGGTATTTCTTTCACCTGTACTACCATTACACCCTTTCCTAGCCTCCGACTGCTATTTCACATAGGTTTACGATTATCTACCCATTGGTGAAAGACAAACGTCGGAAAGGATATTTGCCGCCACCGGGGATCGAACCCACGACTTCCAGATTGGAAGTCTTATGCCTAACCAACTGCGCTATGGTGGCGGCTACATTTTTAATTAGAAGTGTCGCAAATGATTTTTCCATGATGAAAAGCTATTTTCGCAGGGAAGTCTTTTATTTCATGAGTTGGAATCTCAAGACAATTTTTGGACGAAGTTCAATTGTGATTTCGACCTATGTTACTCCAATATTGGACACTTTCTCGGGTCATTGACAACATTTGTGTCAAGTGCTATGATTTGGGTCAATTGGTTGTTCAGTTAGAGTGGAAACTGTTAACTTTTAAAATTTACTGATGCCCGTGACATCTATGACCCCGAAACAAGAGCGCATTCCTTTGGGTCATGGGCAATATTTGTGTAAAGTTTCGTTATTGTAGGTCAATTGCTTCTTCGTTTATCTTGCGGAAAGCAAAAGGTCAATGGACTGAGAGACAGACAAGATGAAATCAATATAATTATGCTCCTCTTCTTCTGAGTTGGGGGTACAGTTAATAACATCGTGAAATTGAAAGGTGAACGATTTTGGAATGATTTAAGCATGATGTTGAATGAGTGAGCGGAGCGAGTTGTGAGTGAAATTTTAGGGAGGGAATCAAATGTCGCTTATTTTGTTCAGGATGAACAAAATTAGCGATATACAAAACATATATAAAATATGCATAAAAGTTCAATCAATAGCTTTCTATTTCGCCAAGAACCAATCAGACGTTTTAAATTTCATTTATGTCAGTGAAATCGCGATTTGATTCTTGCTTAATTCATTTTGAATGTATCTGTTTTTTTTTTTCGAATAACTTTGAGTGTTTTTTGAATGCTTTGAGTGAGTGTTTGGAATGAATGAATGGAGCGCTGAGTTAGCGATTAAGAATGTTTTCTATTGAGATGAATGTCAATTTCATGATGTAACTTACTGTATGATGGTGCTCTTAAACATGTTGATGTGTAAGAATGTGAAGAAAACAAGTTGATCTAGTTGGTTTGTTTCAAATGGCAAATTGTCTCGGTGATGGAATGCAATTGGGTAAGGATATTCATAATTCAATTAAAGATGCGGTGGCATGGGTTTTATTGGATGAGTATTGAGTTTTTACAATAAAACATTTATGTAGATAACTGCAATATGACGGAAAACAAACGACAATATGTTGCAAAAAATATAATAACTTTAAAAGTGTATCATCACTTTAAAAAAGGGTATTTATTTCGTAGCTTAGACTGAAATTTACAAAATAACACCTTGTCAAAAGTTAAATGTGTAATAAGGTCGTTCAGAAAGAGAAACTATACCTTTAAAAGAAGCTATTACATAATTCTACGAAAAACAGGTCGCGACCTTACTAAATAAGCAGATCACGTGATTGGTCTGTGCTATTGCCACAATACTGAGAAAACAGATCGCGACATTACCAAATAAGCAGATCACGTGATTGGCTAGTGCTAATTGTCAACTGCTGACCTAATTGGACTTGACTTATCACATGATTTCCAAATATAGTAATGCAAACATGTGATACTAATATTTTCGTACGCAACTTTCAATAAATGTCGTTTAAAACATAAATTAGCATGTTAATAATAAACACGAAGTGATAGTTGTGTAATTGTACAGCATTATTACTTTTTTTATGAAATAAACTGTATGTCTTTGTCAAGTTGAGATATACAAAATAAGCCGAAGTGTATTCACATCCTGTTCACGTGATATGTGTTCTCAAGAAACCCGAAATGAAATTATCTTGTGTTCATTTTGCGGTTTTGTTAAATCTAAGTTGGAATTGCTCCGCATTCCAACTTAAAAACTATACGTAGCTTTCCTTGATTGGGAAAAATGTTCGATAAAATAGACATATCCCTTTTTTTCAAAAATTAAGTAAAGAGCAAATCAGCTGTAAATTTATGAAATCAATCGGATCAATGTATGACGTCGTAAAATCGTTTGTTCGATACAGATCGGAAGAGTCGGATTTCATTTTTTTCTCACACTGGTGTGAAACGATGCGATCCGTCAAGCAGTATTTTATGTTTATTCTACCTCAACGATTTACTTCAAAGTATAAATAGTAACGTTAACGGTATTATGTCTGTAAATGAGTTACAGTTATTGTTATTATTATTTGCTGTATTTACGCAAGACCCTGTTTCGCTTCAATTAATACTCAATGTTATTGAACAATATTGCAATACATGGAAGTTAAAACTCAATACACAAAAATCAAAAATAATGATTTTTGAAAAAGGTCGACACACAAACTTCGATTTTTACTTAAACAACACTAAACTTGAAATTGTGAAATCTTTTAAATATCTCGGAGTAAACCTTTATAAAAACGGAAAATGGAATCGTTCTCAATCCAATATCGCCCAACGCGCATTATTTGCTGTAGACAAATAATTTGTTACTTTCAACGAATTAGATTAACCTATTTCAAATAAACTCAAACTTTTTGAGAGCCTTGTTTTACCGATCCTGAACTACGCCGGGGAGGTCTGGGGAAACAATCCAGCACCGGAAGTCGAAACAGTATTTAAAAAGTTTTGTCGAAAAAAATTAACTGTTAAAAAACCAATAAATCTAGATGCTATCTATGGTGAACTTGGACGCATACCATTAAGAATTCAAAGAAAATTGCTGATCATCAAATATTGGATTAAGCTAATTCAGATTAACGAAAATTCTATTCTGTTTAATACGTATAAGATGTTGATCAATGATTTAGACAATGGACATGATTATAACACATTAAATTGGGCTTATCAAGTAAGAAGCATAATGGATGAATCTGGCTTGCATTTAATTTGGCAAAACCAATTTGTTATTGAAGTCAACTCTGAATTATCAAAACAGAGATTGTTAGATATATATTACCAAGAATGGTACGCAAATATCAATCATTCAAATCGTCTACAAACCTATTCATAATTCAAACACGATTTTAAGTTTGAGCATTACTTCGATTTTATTAACGATAAAAGATTTAGATGAAGGAAGATATCAGAATATTGCAAGAACTAATCGGATCTGCTGGTGTTGTAACTCAAATAGCATAGAAAACGAATACCATTTCCTACTTATTTGCCCGAAATATGATGAAATTAGAAAAAAAATATCTTAAACGGTATTACTAAGTTTGGCCAACTTTACAGAAATTTACAAAATTATTAACAAACAAATCAAAATCTGTTATTCTAAACCTATCCAAATACCTATACTTTGCTTTTCACCAAAGAAAATGATATCTATTTTGTACACGTAATTGATATGGTCTTCTGTTGACCATGTCAAATCCTCTATTTTGTTTTGCTGTAAACATTGTAATTTTTTAATGCAATAAAGTATTTGTATTGTATTGTTTATTGTATTGTATTATCTCTGGGCCTAACTGCACAACAACAAATTTTGATCTTTCCAACAACGTCGATTACGCCATGTTCTATGTGCCGCTACAATTAGTAACATAATAAAATTGACATTCATCTCAATCAATATCATTATAAATCGCTCACTCAATGCTTAATTCATTGACTCCTAACACCCATTCAATAAGGCCCCAAAATGACTAAATAAAGATAAGAGCAACACCTACACTCAAATAAATAAAGCTAGAAAAAAATCGAAAATTTACTGACAAAACTGAAAATCGTAATGGTCTGATTGGTTCTTGAAGAACAGTGAAGCTATAGATAGTACTTGCATGCATATTTTTCTAAAGGTAGGTAATAAATATCTATAATTTTGTTAATCCTGATCAAATTTCCTCCCGTTAATTTCACTCAAAGCCACTCATCACACTCATCCTATTTCCTTATCATTCCAAATTCATTCGATTTGTCAAATTCACGATGTTGCTAGATGTAGCTAGTACCCATGTGTTTCGCTTTCGCGTGAAATAAATATTGCTTCAATTCTTTCGAAAGTTTTAGCATATAACATGACCCATAAATATGGATATATGCTTTTGCCGCATATCGATATTTCACTAATTATCTACATGTATTGCCCTAATCCGATAACATATTTGAACAACCCTCATGGGTCTCTCTTACCTGTTCATAGATCAGCTCGGTTGGCGCGGATTAAGCGAGGTGGGTGTTCAGTACTGAAGTAAACAGTTCGACCCCATTCGGAACATCACTCGCCCATTTCCGTAAACTGCAACAGACCTCGGATGTATATAAGGCGGATGGGTATGTGACAAAATTGTGCATTTTGTTAGGCGGAAACAGTGTTAGAAAAACTAGCGCTAACTTTAGGTTATATTTTTTACAGTAAATTACCGCTGAAAAATCTCAATTTTTGAGAATGACGTATCATTCTCAAGAATTTAGATTTTTCAGCCGTTATTTAAGAATCTAACGATATTTATTTAAGGATACGAAAGTTTCGCGTCACTGAACTAACGAGTAGCGTCTGCGACGTCGAATGTGCTCACCCAAAGTCTTGAGGGTTAACGCCATTTTAACTGACGTCATCGAGGTTTTCCAAGGTTTTCCCGTAATTTTTAAAAATAGTCCGTCTATGTACATCCGTGGTTGATCGTGAGATTGGCAGAGTGGTGTTCCGAATGAGTTCGATCCCTGACCCGGCTAACGTTCACCCAACATTACACAAAATAATTGGGCTACCCATAATTTGTCTCCGAACTTTTGGCCAACGATAACAGTATGCTTTTGTGGGTGGGTAGCTGCGACTTAGATGAAAGTTGATGTTGCTAGAGTGTGGGAAAATCCAGTAAACATGTAGGTAGGTAGGTGCACCAGACGCAGTGATACTTGTACACGTTAAACACAATGTAAACAAACCACATACCTTGGAGGTATTATCCATGATTAATGCCCTGGCAGGGCAGAGCCTAAGTAACGGGTCGTTGCACTTAAGGTTAAGGGTAATCAGCTTTAATCTAAAATAACCTACTTCTAAAGAGAGTCGACATAAATACCTTGAGACCTTAAATCGTAGATTGGTAACCAAATCCTCGTAACTTCAGCTTAATAAAGCTGAAGTTACGAGACCTTGGTAACCAAACATGAAATGTGTTCACTCTCTCAAAGCACGTGCACCCTTTAGGTTTAAGGATACAGTTATTTGCACGCGTTAACGATGATTACCGTCTAAAATTTGAAAGAACCCAAACTATTGAAAAGTAAACTCGCCAAATTACGTCACGGTTAAGCCCCGCCCTGCCAGTTCATCAATTACGCAGAATAGCATCACGCCATTATTGTTTCGTGCAAATATTTTGACCTTTCTTTAATATTATTCTCAATCACTTGAAACCCGGAACATGGAAAAGGGTTTAATCAAAATGCCAAAGAAGATATATGTAACAACAAATTTGGCCCATTTAACATTACAGTAAGTAACCCCGTGAAATTGAAAAGGTGAATGTTTTTGGGATGAAATTGAATGAGTACGGTGAATGAGTTTAGAGTGAAATTGAAGGGAGGTGTTCCAACATTGCAAATTTTGTTCAGGGTGAAGAAAAATAGCGATTATTACACCCCTTTCATAAAATATGAATAATAGTTATATAAAAACTTACAATTTCTTGAAGAACCTATCAGACGTTTAATTTCAATTATGTCAGTGAATCGCGATTTCTTTCTAACTATACTTGTTTTGAATGTTGTTGTTGATTTTATCTTTTAACTGATTTTGGATATTATTGAATGGTTTGAGTGAGTTGTTGGAGAGAATAAATGGAGCGCCGAGTGAGCGATCTAGAATGGTTTTGATTGAGATGAATGTTAATTTCACGAAGTGATTGACTGTACATATGAGATTTCCAACAATTTTACGTGGGCTCAAAGCAATGGTTCTGTCAAGCCTGTGCATCCGGACTATCTGACCAGAGTCTTCACTTAGCGCTCTGCGAATAGATGAGGTCTGAATGTTTCTTCAAGCAGTTATAATTCTTTATTGTGTGGCATTTTTATCTTTGATCTTGGTTGTTCACAAGAAGATAAACTTTAAGTAAATTTGTCCCTTCATTTTCACATTTTGTCCTTTCTATGATATCGTTATATATTTTAAATCGTGAACAACAAAGCCTCTATTTTCACTCCGCTGTTCAAGAAAATATGGTTTTGGTTGTTCACTCAATGGAAGATAAGTCGATCTTAGACTTAAACAAAGAGTAATTCTCTTTTTTTAAATGAGTGTTATATTTGGACAATCAAATTAAAGAGTATTTATGGAGGTAAGTATAAAGGTCACGTTGTTTATAACGAGTTAGAAGTTAGAACTAATAAGGTCCACGCTTATGAAAGCAAGTACGGCCACAACTTCGACAAACATTCAACAGCTCGACTCGTCAACACAAAATGGACTTGGGCTTTATCGCAAATACTCATATGCCAAAGGAAAATGATGCTCATTGCATGGTATGCTCCGAGAAAATTGAAAAAAACTAAGCAAATTTATTGAGCCAAAAGTAAGAATTACACAGCAACGAAAAGGTACTCATGTACAATCGTTTTCTTCTTCTTCAAATTGACAATCTTTTTTGTGCATTCATTGTGGTGCTTTTTATCCGGGACAAACAAGACCCGTTTTTAATAGAACTCAACTTCACCTGACGTCCCAATATGGTCCGAAGTTCTGATTTGCTTTATTGAAAAGAATACTATTCAGTTAAAGTTCATTTATAAACACCTTGGTGTGGAGCCAATTTAATCTGTGAGGATTTTTTAATCGATTTGTGCTTCGTGTAAAGACTGAGATCAGAATGTGTATCAGTAAAGGTCGACGAGTTGTTCCGTTAATTAATGAGCCTGTGCGTGAGATTTCCAACAATTTCAAAAATGTGCAAAGCAAAGAATCTGACCAGCCAGTGCATCCGCACAGTCTGACCAGAGCCTTTACTATACATTAAGCAGGGGTGTGGAATTCCCATGCCCGACTTGTCCGACATGGGCTTTTTCACTAGCGGGCAAGTACATTTTTCTATGCCACTTGTCCATGGACAAGTAAATACCAGAGTAAATCTTAATACAGTACTAATAAGATCTAGGACAAAGGATATCCCTCGTTTGTATGAAAGGGGAGAAAATATTGTCTTTAATGAAGAAAATGCTGGGTTACAGCATTTTCTTCATTAAAACAATGTTTTTTTTTCAATATTTATCATTTCATTTTTTGTGGGCAAGTTCATTTTGATCCTGGACAAGCAGAAAATTGACTTTTACTGGTCCATGGACAAGTGGAGAAAAGTCGTATTTCCACATCCCTGCATTAAGAAGATAGATACGGTCTCAACCTATCTGTAGACCATCAGATAACTTAAAAAAATACAGTATGTGTCTGTCTACGCTACTCTATGTTCGCCCCTCACGAACATCTCAAATTGTTGGAAATGTCAGGCACAGGCTCAAATGATAACTGATTTTTTTTTCGAATATCACTAGATGTTTTCGATTAAGGCTTACCTAAATATTTGGATACTTCCTTACGCAGACTCATTGAAAATTCGCCTCTCTTTGATATTTCTTGGTGTTCTAAAAGGATAATTGATATGATTAATCCTCATCTGTAACCACACAACAAGTGATGTTAGGTTAGGTATAATATAGATCTACGAAAGTTTTTTTCCATAGGAATAACGGATATACAAAATGTCTGAAGACTGTCTCAATGAAAGTACGCTGGAAACCACCAGTAATCCAGAACTTGAACAAACCCAAATACGAAAACGTCCTGATAAACAGTTGATACGGAGACAATCAATGCCTCTACTTCTTCCTTCAATATACGAACAACAAAGCTCCAAGCGTCGTGTCAGTTTAGTTAAATCTGATGTTGAAAACAATGTGCTTGAAAATATTGAAGAAAGAAACAACAATTTCAGCGGAAAGAGACATTCAATGGATTTAAAAGCAATATCTTCTTCATCTAAGGAGCGTTTGGATAAATTGGACGACGAGGAATTTTCAGGAAGAAAGCGTTCGTTGAGCGTTGATCATAATCCTGTACCGGGAGGGAAGCATACACGAGAAAGGGTTCATATGAGAAGCAACTCGTCTGAGAAAATCAAGAAAGGCTTGGAGGAGTTGGAGAAAGAATTCTCAGAGTCGACCTTGAAGGAAATAAAACGACTGAGAAATTTGTACCACAGGAAAGATTCGAATGTTGATTCTGATCTATCTGATCTATCTGATGATGAGATTTGAAAATGTCCGCGTAGAATAAGGAATTATAGTTAAACACATCGTTTAATTGTCCCTCATCTCGATCAAAACCATTCTAAATCGCTTACTAAGCTCTCCAAGCATTCAATCCAAGTACTCACTCCAATCACTCAAAAATGCCCCGAAGTTGTTCAAAAACGCTTCAAATCGCTCAAAACGGTCAACATTCGAATGTAATCGATCGTATAATTGCACGGTCTTATTTGCTGATGTTGATTTTTAAGCGCCTAGTTTGTCCGTCAATATCGAAAGTCAGAAGAGTACATGGATTTTTTCATAAAATGAAGGTGTATAGGATAGAAAACGAGTGCCGTGGTATATGGGAAATAGACACGAGCTTTAGCGAGTGTCTATTACCCATATACCGCGGCACGAGATTTTCTATCTGACTTAGACCACGCTTTTCTATCATTGTCTGTATTTTTTCCCAAACCTCTTAAAATTGAAAAAAAGGATAAAAATCGCTGTAGTATTATTGTTACTATGTGTAATTACGCTTAAATTACTTATGAAACATTTTTTATTACTTATTGCAGATCTTTCGTAATTTTGCCACTGATGAAAGTTTTTGAAAAAAGCTCTCTATAAAATGTTCGTTATCTTTTTGAAATGACTCGGCACGCAAAACCTGTCGAGATTCACGTGCACGACACGCTACCATTGTATATCTGTAAATACAATGCTATGAGTGGTATCTGTGATTTATAGTTTTGAAATACTGCCATCTGATTGGCCGATTCGCTTCAAGCGTGGTCTAAAATATATTATCGTTAATTTTGTCAAACTGGACGAAATTATCGATTATGAATTACCGCCCTTGAAAATCATTCAGAACAAACTCATCACGCTCATTCAATTTCATTCCGGAATAATTCTAAATCATTCGTCTTTTCAATTTCACAATATTGTTAACTGTCACAGTTCGCTGCTGTCAATAAAAAAACGGCTTACCAATCAAGCCGGTCATTGATAATGATATTATGACTGTTGAGCTCCTTATTTTCCTGCTGTTCTTTTTAAACTGGGAAACAGACTGGCAATTGGCCTAAGAAGCAAATAATGCTTATGGGATCTACTCCAAGGGATCTCATTCGGCCTCTACATCTGTATGAACATTTAAATACATATCGTAATTTTAACAAACTGTAATACGACGCTTATTTCTCCCAATCCGGATGTTCTTTGTTACATGCTGATTCCTGCTTATTTTGCAGATAGTGAATAACGTTTAAATATTAAAGGGATGTTTTGTACCATTACCAATTTGCGTTCTCGGAAAAAAAATATGATCTTAAGGGGAAGTAAGTTACAAGTGTAAAAACATTCAACAGGTAAACGTTAATTCCCTTTATTCTTTTGAAAATGTTAACTTGATGAGTTCAGGATGGTTAAACTAGCGTGTATATTGTGAAGTCGCTTTTTTGGCTTTGCTCGTAAAGTTCTCCAGCTTCAAATTAGAAACGAACGCAAACGTTTTTATCAATGACATAGAGTCGGCTCTTCTATATTAATGAAGAAAACAATAACTATATTTTTAAAGTATTAGTCATAAATACTATTCAAATTGTCTTCAGATGAATAAGTTTTTTTTCCGCTAAAGAATGATGTTAATTTGATGTTAACGTTCATTTTCAGCTCCGTATAATTACATGTTTCAGCAGCTACAAATAACCCTCAATGAGTTTTCCATGATTTTTTTTTTTTCGTTTTTGTTTGTTCGTCCCCCGTCCTTTCACAGGGTCTTCGAAATGTTATTTAAAATCCAAATTTTCAATAAAAGGGGAAAATAGAGTTAAGAGCTTACCTTAAATTATAACGAATTCAAACAACCACATCGCCCATGGTTGACCCAAACCTAGTACATCGTTGAAGAATTTCGTGAATTTCGTGAAATTGACATTTGCCTCAATCAAAACCAGTCTTAATCGCTCACCCAGCACTCAATTCATTTATTCATAACACTTATCACTCAAATACGCTCCAAAACCGTCCATTTACGCCTGAAAGACATTTTTAAAACGATCAAAATTTAATTCAATCCATTATACTACTTCACGATTTTATTGGCCGATGTTGCTTTTTTAGCACTTTAGACTTTTTTAACAATTAAAAAAATATTGCTAATTTCGCCCAATTGTCGATAGTTTTTTTCCGCCCTTAAAAAATATTCAAAAATTGGTCCTCATACCGCTTCAATTACATTCAAAATCATTTCAAAATCACCCACCTTGTCAATTTCACGATACTCCTAACTTTAGCTACAGCTGACGGAATCAGATTCGGTCGTTCATTGACGACAATAAATTCAAAAAAGTATTACGCAATTCAAAGTAACACTCTGTCATTGTCATTCCGAATTATTGACACAGTGACCGAATAATTAAAACAAAGGTCCCATTGATATTCAAAATCTTCCTCGGTGATTGACGCTTCCTTCTTAAGGCATTTATTTCAAGTTGAACAGTAAACGTTGTGATGCGGACAGGATTTTCTTTAGAGTTTGTTGAAATGGGGTTTAATGACGTTTTTACAAATTCTCCGAGCCGCCATCAAAGCGCAACGTTGCGCGTCGGACCAGCATTCAAAACGGCAAGGGTTCGATTCCCAACGGTGGCCCTCTTCCTTTCATTCTGTTTGACTGCCATCGATAGGTAGATAATTGTAGGTCTATATTACAAATCAACTGGAGGCTAGGAAAGGATGTACATTTAATGGTACATGTAGTACCGGTGTGAGAAATACCAAGAATCAATTGTTAGGTGTTCCAGTCTCAGCGAAAGAACTGAAAGATTGTTGAAAGCGGCCGATAACTCAATATAAACAAACAATCAAACATACACATTTACGTCATAACGCAACGGCTTCAGCCCCATACAGTGAATTACGGTATTTCTCGTTCTGGGCAGTACTACCTGTACCTAGGTTTAATCCAATGATTGATTGATTTAATGGAGTTTAATGCCGCTTTCAACAGTTTTCCAGTTATATTGTGGCGACTGGAGCACCTGGTATTTCTCTCACCAGTACAACCACCACATCCTTTCTTAGGGATCAATTTCAAAACAATTCCTCCACTCGACCTCGACTCATACTCGAAAAAGGAAGCCTTAAGGAACGCTCGAGGAGTCCTCCAGTTAGGTCCCCTCGAGTGACTAATTTGTATTCCGAGTCGTCAACCGCCCTCCACTTTCTCGAGGGACAAAAGAGTATCCCTTCATCCATGAAAGGCACGTGACTCTCGGTTTTTACCGCAATTTTATGAAAATCAAAGTACTGAAAGTCCTGTTGGGGAACAAGTTTTATTCAAGTCAAAGCATTCCGAACTTTAGAATTGTAAAAAAAAAAAAAAAAGAAAAAGAAGTTTTAAATTAGAAAAATATACATATGTTTAAACGATAGAAGCTACTTCCGACGATCTAAATAAAAATTGGTTTCAATAGTGGCCATTTGAATGAGGGATAAATGTTTTAAAAAAAATAATTGTGGGGAATCGTTATTGGACATCTTGCGAAAACAACGCGAAATCACTTTCTACTTAAATGGAAGGTTGAAATCTTCACCTTTGATACTTTTATACGCTTTTAACTTGTTGCATCGGTAACCGAATCCCAGTAGAGGATGTGAAAACTATATGTTCATATCTACCATCCCGTATAATTTTATATGCGGTTATTAAATAGGTATCTGACAAAATGCCCAAATAGAAAGATGCTGTGATGTTCATATTTCTATATAAATCAACATTCTGTCCACCCAAAGAAGAATGCAAAAACATGCAATACATGTATTATCTCCTACATAGAAAAAGAAAGATTGTAAAAAAAGACATTTTTTTCAGAGGCTAGATGGCAATGTTTTCGAATACAAGTCAAATGAACCCTGTACCATTGGTTGGGAGTGGATTTATGGAGAGTTCTCGTTATGAAGCAAAGTCAAAATTGTCTTTGATGACCGGATACTCAAATAAGTAAAACCAAATTCATGTGTTTAGGGTGCAATATAACGTTTGCATATGTTTATCTATTGTACGACGCTTTGCACATATGAACGTTGGTACAATTTTGTAACGTTTCATGAATATTTTCATCTTAAACGCAGTGATCGAATACAGCATATTTCTCGGAATTATCGCTGTACTATCATATATTCCGGTTCGGAAGAAAACAATACAGCCTACTATCCTTGCGAACGCAATCGCTGCGTGGTCGCATACCATACGTAGAATTTTTTCTTATCCGCGACCCAGAGACTGCAGGTTATTCCGAAGCCAGTGCGAGCTGTTGGTCCCCAATTCAGAATAATGTGTAAATCAGTCAAATTTCCATTTGATTTGCTCCATCCTGAAACATGAGTAGGGGATACTTGATTTTTTAAACATTTTTTTTTGCGATCGCTCATTTCACTAGCTGTCCAATACTACTTCAAATTTGAGTGGTATTCTAAAACGCGTGATTGAGTGGCGTTCAAGGACTGATCGCTGTTCCTCGAGAAACCCTCACTTTATCGAGTGGCCTCGAACCTACCTTACGTCCTGGAATACCAATCCGTCCTTAGCCATGAAAATCGTTCACGAAACGGACTGCACGCACCAATTAAAGGTAATTATTTCGAGCAGTTCGAGTCGAGGAAAGCTGGAGGAACGTCTTGAAATTAGGCCCTTAGCCCCCAGCTGCTATCTCGCATAGGTCTACAATTATCAACCCATTGGTTGAAAGACAATTAGTCGGAAAGAATGACTGCCGTCGTCGGGATCGAACCTGGGACCTCTAGATTGACATTCCGACGCGCAGGTTTTCTCCATTGGTGGGATTATCCACCCGTTGATGAAAGACAGAACAGAACAGAACAGAATCTTTATTAAACAATTCAACTTGAACACATACGGTTCATCGTCGAAGAACATACATATAAAATGACATGCATAAGTATGGACAGTTTTACATATAAACAAAATAGTTAAAAGATGTATTTGCGGAAATAATGAAACTAATAGAGTCTTACTAGAAGTCGGAAATTCGGACAGATATCGGAAAGGAATCGTGTTGCCGGGAAACCCAGTTTAAAGATTATTAGTAAGATTCCAATACCAACTGCGCTAAGACGTCGACTCCTTTTTAAAAGAAATATATATTTTACAGTTAACAACATCGTGAAATTAACAAGGTGAATGATTATAAAATGATTTAGGAATGAAATTGAAAGATTGTGTGGAGCGACTTTGAGTGAATTAAATGGGAGGTAATCCAGTATTTCAAATTTTGTTCAGGATGAACAAAATTAGCAATATTGATTACCTCCCTTAAATAGCATATGCATACAAGTTCAATAGATATCTCCCTATTTCTTCAAGAGCCTATCAGACGCTTACAATTTCAATTAAAATAAGTGAAATCAAGATTTTTTCCCAGCTATTTTTATTTTGAACGAAGTTGTTGTTCTATGTTTTTCGGTGAGTTTGGAGCGTTTTGATTGGTTTGAGTGAGTGTTTAGAAATGAGTGAATGGAGCGCTGAGTGAGCGATTTAGAATGGTTTTGATTAAGTTAAATGTCAATTTCACGATGTAATTAACTGTATCCTGGATAGGAGTATAGTCGCGAACCACACAGTTTTACCAGGGTAGAAAGAGTATTTCTCGCATATTTTATTAACAATTCTATCTCAAAGACCTCTGCCGGATTTGATCTGTTTGTTTGTAAGCTTTTATTATTATTTACTATCCTTGTTAAGGATATCTTTGCAGCAGAATCAATATAAGCGGAGCCAATATGAAGTCTCAGCATTGCATAGTAAACACGTGCAAAATGACGCGCTCAATAAAGTTTGTCCCAAAGTTTTATCTTTTCGTCTATGTTTTTAGTTAAATTAGATAAATAGAATATCGTTTGTTTTTCGTGTAAGATCAATAATTTGAACGATTTGAATGAATTGTTGATCGTCTTGAACGATTTTGAAATACTTTCTAGTGATTTTTTTTAGCATTTTTGAGTGTTTGGAATGAATGAATGGAGCGCTGAGTGAGTGATTTCGAACGATTTTGATCGGAATGAGAGTCAATTTCACGATATTTTTAACTGTAAGGGTGAATATTGATAAATTTAAAGTGGTGTCAAATTTGATACCTTCAACGTGCAGTATTATGTCATTGATTGATGTATTTGTCTATAGTCGGTGTCAGGTGTGAGTGTTTATTGTCTGTTAAAGTCCTTGTTCCAGAAAAGAATGTCCTTCAATTTATTGCAAATGATGAGTTATTATAAGAACTGATCATTTGTCAATTAAAACGTTATTCGGCACGTGTTACGCTGCAGGTAACGTAATTGATGTTGGTAAAATAATTTCTTTTGATTGAAGTTCCATGCTCCCTTCAACTAATTTCAAATAAATATATGCATGTTTATAAATCATTTCTATTGTGAACAGATGCTATTAATTTTTCGTGATTCATCTGAGCATTTTTGAAAGAACAATTTCATATTTTCGACTTAAACTTTTTCACGTTCCAGGCAAGCATAATCATCCGCATTCGTTGCACCTATCATAACAAAGGAACAACAACAAAAATGATCTTAAGAGTTGATCTTACGGCAAATTGTAAGGCAAATGTCTTTATAATTAGATAATACCTTTCTGTATTGATTCACTGTATAAGGTAGTAGTTAGACATGAATTCCTTATGGTTCGGTGGTATTGCCACTTTTTAAACAGAACAAATGATGATTTTTTAAAAAGTACACAACGCTTGGAATACCGCTTGTAAATGTTATGATCTGGCTGACTTCAACAAAGGCTGTTAGACTATTAATGATATAAGCGGGGTGTCATGTGGGCTCAACATTGGTGTATAATTTTGTAAAAAATGGCAAGGTATATAATTAATGAAAATTACTCTTGTGAATACCAGAAGATCAAGAAGTTCCATATTTTGCTTGTTTTGTGATCTGGACATATGAATCTCTTTAAATTAATCGCGTAAATTAAAGTTAAATGCATCGTGAAACTGAAAAGGTGAATGATTTCGGAATGATTATAGAATGCTATTGAATGAGTGGGTGGAGCGAGTTTTGAAAGGAATAAATGGGATGCAATACATAACGCTAATTTTGTCCAAATTCCATTTAAACAAATCAACACAATTTCCTGTTTGTGTCTCTTTTCGGGCTAACCAGCTGTTTTGAAAGCCACATTTGATAAAAAAGTACAATGATTTGGTAGAGTAGAATGAAATGTTGATCACTAAGAACGATTTCGATGTACATTTATTTTTGTATCCTCGACGACGGTACTCATTTTTTCCGACTATTTGTCTCTCACCAATGGGTTGATAACCGCAGACCTATGTTAGATAGAAGCTGGAGGCTAGAAAAGAATGTGGTGGTTGTACTGGTGAGAGAAATACCAGGAAACCATTGTTAGGTGCTCCAGCCGCCGCGATATGACTGAAATAATGTTGAAAGCGGCGTTAAACTCCATTCAATCAAAAACATTTATTTTTGATCTATTCCGGTGCGTTTTTGGGTGATTGGAATGAAAGTTTTGAATGAATAATGACTTTAAATGGTTTTGATCGAGATGAGTGTCAATTTAACAATTTTACTATTTGTATGTAAATTGTTTAATCTGGATGATATTACTAAAGAGCAGTTTCCATTTCTATAAAGGTCTTCCGACGTACAGTTGGTTACATCGAGAAATTGACATTCACTACGATCAAAACTATTCCTTATCGCTCGATTTACGCTCCGTATAATCATTCATTCATTTCAATCACACAAACCATACAAAACGTCCATAAGTAGTTCAAAAGCGCTTCGAAATGAAACGATCAACATTTTATTCGCATTGATTAGGGTAGTGGACCCGTAATAGTTCAGAAAAATCTTGGAACTCATGATCTTTGACATGGTTGACCGAGGTTTCCTAATGAAAATCATTAGGGAACCTCGGTCAACGTTGTTAAAGTTCATTACTTACAAAACGTTGCAGAACTATTACGGATACACTACCTTAAATCATTGTGCTGTTTTATTACCTGGTATTTGTTTTAAATGATCTGATTGGTCCGCGAAACAAACAAAAGAAAAGAACGTATACTTAATTAAGGTTATCGGTCTTATCGCGACGTACTCATTAACCGTGATCGTGATGTACATTATGATGGTACAGATTATCAAGGGGAAAGCATACCGGTTCATATAGGTTCTGGCATGCACGCTTATCCCGATGGAAATAACAAAACATCACAGTCCCAACAACACAGGACTCAGCGAACTACATACGTTTTTGAACAGAATAAGCCATCGAGTGCGATGTACAATAATCCACAGCCATCGCAATATAAACCAGTGTCGCTGTATAATTCGTCGGAATATTCACGTAGTTACGATGATCGAGCAAGTCAAAATGCTAGTGTCAATAGAAACAATAATTGTTATAACAGTGTTCTAAGCAACAATAGACCGTCAAATACTTTGGAGCAAGGTGCGTATCAACATAGCACTGACGAGGGTGACGCTAACTGTGTTTACGACGATTTTACTGAGCACATTGTACGTAAAACTAAGCGGTTTTACATCGGCGGATTTAAACCTTCAATCAAGCCTGATCTCATCTACAAACTAGTAGGTCGCTATAATATCAAAGCAACAATGATGCGCATTTTTCCACTGCGAAACAGACGCTCCGTCATTATTCGACTAAATGTTGAGAGTCCTAACAGCCAGTTATTAACAGAAGAAGGATTCTGGCCTGAGGGTGTCACTTGTCGCCCTTGGGTATCGAAAAATCAATATGAGAAAATGTACTCAAATTCTGCGGGATCTAAAAGTGATAAAGTGCGTGATAGAGACACGAGAGCGCGCGAAACATATTGGGATGCAAGTACCTCCGGCACTGAGAGAGCGCGTGTGAATCGAGATCATTACGATCGTGATAATCACAATGATCAACATTATAGTTCGACAAGATACGATGGTGAAAATAACACTTATCGTTATACGAAGCGACCCTTTCAGGGAAACAGAAATAACGCTTACCAATACAGTGTTGACCCAGATGAGATGAGGTACACAGATAGTGGATATCACCGTACGGACGGACGATATAGTTACCCCCGTGATACTGCCTAGGACTGACTATTAAAGCAGAAATTCATTCTTATATCAGTATGAATAAAGTAATTCAATACATACCGGCTATCATAGATACATTCGATAAATTCTATCAATTGACAATGTTTTTTGATAATTGCAGCCTGCTTGATTTACAAGTCATTCTGGAAATTCTTTTAAACGTAATATGTACTATATGTGCACATACACTTGTAATACTTTTAATGCTGGTCGCAAATATAGCGATACAGTCTGAAACTAATATTTGTGTACGAGCACATCCGTCTTATCATGGTCGCTCAAACTATATTTGTTGCATCACGGTAGTGAATCATCGTTGCGAGAGTTATTCTACCATAAATTTCATGAGTGGGTCATGTAATTTATACAATAAGCCTTTTACATGTGCATTTGCACGTTTCATTACCCACAGCATAATCTTGAAATGTTACTGCCAATTGTGCATGACAAATGATATTTTAGAGCTTTTTGTGAAATTCGAAATTTTGTTCGTCGTACTCTTTACATTAATTCATAATGGCTAGTCTAAAATTTTGTACGTGGAATGCTACTGGTATAATGTCCAGCACTGTATATCTTTGTAATTTGCTAGATCAATTCTCGGTAGATATATGTGGTATCTCCGAACATTGGCTTTTTTCTTCCGATCTACATTTTATTAATAGTATTCATGCATGTTACAATGGTATAGGGGTCTGTGACAATGATCTTCCCTTATCTAGTGGTACGAGAGTTGGGAAAGGAGGAGTTATGCTTCTTTGGAAAAAGAAACTTAATCCGTTTATAATACCCCTATCAATCAATTCTGATCGAATTATCGGTATACAAATACAATTATCACCTGACAATTTTGCCTACTTAATTCAAATTTATCTTCCTAGCAGTAATCACAGTATAGTCAAATATCGTTCATTCCTGGATGAGCTTCGTGATATTTTAAGTCTTTATACCGAAAAGGGCATGGTTATTTTGATGGGCGATTTTAACGCACATTTGTCAGGAAACGTATTTATCAAACAAATGGATAACAGAGGCTCGTTGATAGAGCGTCTAGTAAGTGACTATAATCTGTTTGTATTAACAACCAGCGACTTGTGTACAGGGTCTGATTCAAGTTATGTGACTTACGATGGTAAATACTCGTCGTTAATTGATCATGTGATGATTCCAATTGAGTCTCGTGACTTAGTTTCGTATTGTTCTATCGTGGATGATAACTATCTAAATGTATCGTCTCATCGTCCGATTGTTTTTTATATTAATTTTGTTATTCATTCAAAGCCTAATGAAACCAATAAACCTTCACCTATACGGTGGAATAAGTTAACAAATGATCAAATGTTTAACTACACAAACCAACTGCACTCGTCTTTAAAAAGAATGGTAGATGAAATCCCAGTCAACGACGAATGCGAATTTATAGATACCTTGTATAACACTATTGTCCTTTCTATAAACTCTGTCTCGGATGCTTGTTTTCCAAAAGCTAAATATAGGCATTATCTGAAGCCTTATTGGTCAACAGAACTCAAATCTTATCATTTCGAAATGAGACAGAAACGAAATAATTGGTTGAATGAAGGTCGGCCGAGGGGTGATTTATTCACAAGTTATCGTAACTATAAACAGGCCAAATCACAATTTCGTAAATTAAACAGAATGTGTTCCTATAACTATCTCGAGAAAATTAACAAAGAAATAGACGACGCATCTGGTATCGACAGTCCCTATTTTTGGCGTCTTTTTCAATCTAAGCAGGAAGCGAAAATCTCTTCTTTTGGTAATGAAATAGTTTTTGATAATGATATGCTAAGAAGCCCCGAGAAAATTGCCCAGGCATGGGGAAAACACTTCGCAAAATTGTATACTGATACAGAGCACGAATCGTATGATGATGATCATTATCAGAAAGTTGTAAACATTGTTTCGCTTTTAAAAAATACTCATATTCCATCGTTTGCGCGATATGAAGAATTTTCAAAGGAAGAAATTGCGAAATCCGTCAATGTTTTAAAAAGAGGGAAAATGTGTGGCCTAGATGGGATATATAATGAACATCTTATTTATGGAGGTGACATGTTAATTCATTACATCACCTTATTATTCAATTTAATGTACAGTATGGCTTATGTCCCCTTAACAATGAAACTTGGAACTATAATTACCTTGTATAAAGGTAACGGGAAACGCAAAGATAATCCTAGCAGCTATCGAGCTATTACATTATCTTCAGCAATCCTTAAATTATATGAGCGCGTGCTTTTAAATCGGTTAGAAGCTAGCATAAACATAAAATTAAATCCATTACAAGGTGGATTTCAGAAAAATATGAATAGTTTAATGACATCCTTCGTAGTTAATGAAAGCGTAGAGTTTTGTCGAGAAAATAACAGTAAGTTGTACTCGTGTTTCTTGGACGCCAAACAAGCCTTTGACAGAGTCTGGCACGATGGTTTAATTTTCAAATTACACTCATATGGTATAGACTTCGTATTACTGAAGAATGTAATTGCGATGCACAGCGATATGTACAGTCGAGTTCTCTTTTGTAACTGTTACTCGGACTGGTTCCCCATTTTACAGGGAACCAGACAAGGCGGGGTCTGGTCCCCGTTCTTGTATTTATTATACATAAATGAGTTATTAGAGTTATTATCTAAAAGTCGGCTAGGATTTAGGATAAATGACTACGATTTTTGTGCACCGTCGTTTGCGGATGATATGACTCTACTCTCCTTGTCGCGAAATTCTTTACAAGCAATGTTAAATATCTGTTTCTCATACTCGTGTAAATGGAGATACCAATATAATGCAGACAAATGTTTTATAGTTGTTTTCAATGAATCTAAACATGCATATAAAAAGAGATCAAAGGTCTGGTCCATTGGACATGAGAATATCACTGAATCGGAAGAAATCACTCATCTGGGTGTTTTGTTAAGTAAATACAATGATAAGTCTTCTTTAACTAAATTTTATGCTAATAAGATTCGGCGCACCTTCTTTGGCATTAGTAAATTTGGGCTACACGCGAACGGCTTAAACCCTTTAACTAGTCGTAAAATATATTATTCCATGGTTCTTCCAAGGGCCCTTTTTGGCTCCGAGTTCTTGATAATAAATTCAGATCGCCTTGTGTTAGAAAGAGCCCATCGACTTTGTCTTAAACATATAATGGGGTTGAATTTAAGGTCAAGAGCAGATATCGTATTAGCAACGATTGGCTGTTTACCCATAATGTCACAAGTTGAAAAACGTAAATTGAATTTCCTTGGGCAACTATGTAATCTCAAGAATGATTCTGCAGCAAAACATATGTTCTTAACTCGCTTGTTTTCTTATACAGCTGAAATTTCAAAGAACGGTTTTATACACGAAGTGTCAAATCTTTTAATTCAGTATAACTGTGTCGACACGCTTAATTCATATACTAATGAAGGGGTATTTCCCTCAAAGTCAATATGGAAACATCTTTATTTGCCTCGAATTTATTATCATTATGTACAAGAATGGGATACAAATACTCAATTGGCAGACTTTACACTTTACAAGCATATCCAACCATTCTTTGACAATCCTTTTATATGGAATTTTGCAAAAAAATGCCCAAGTATGCTTAAATATTGTTTTACCGTAGCCCAATTAGTAGCCTATTTGGCGTACGTTAAATCTGAATGTTCGAATTGCAGAATTCCGTGTGAAAATATTGATTGCACTTCCCATATTGTCATAGATTGTGCTTCTACTAGAAATGTACGGTCTTCGTTTTTAAACATAGTAAGAGTTACATTTGGACACGATTTCGTGAATGTTTTGTGTAGCTTAAACAGAGTTGATTATATAAAGGCTTTACTTGGGCTATCATTTATTCACTTAAGCGAGGACGATCATGAACGTTTTCTTAAAATTTCCTATAGGTTTCTTCACCGAGCCTGGAACGAATTTCGGTCGCAAATTGCAATTTAACTATATTTATTTATCTACCGTGTAATATGAACTATTATGTAAAGCTCACCCGTGAAGTCATTTTTTTTATTTATTTATTTTTTTTTGTCGTGGCTCATTCCGTGTTTCTTATCCTCTCAATTTTCGATTTCGGAAGTGTCAACAAATAATAGATTTCGTTAAAATTTCGAATTTTTTTCTATAATTGAATGACCTCCTAGAGCTGATAAGGAGCGTCGCGGTCCAGCCATAACTCCTCCTTTTCCACATTGAATGAATTGAATGGCATTCGCTAACTGTGGTTCTTTTTATCTTTTCTTCTCCCTTCTCCTTCCCTTTATAATAAGCTATAATTAGCAAGTCTTCTTTCAACTTCTCCTTCTATAGTTAACTTTTGTTAAATGTTAATATCTTTATTCACTTAATTTTGTATATTGTAAATGTTTATAACTTTTGATCTCCAAAGATGGAGGAAATAAAGAATATATACCTTAAATCATTGTGCTGTTTTATTACCTGGTATTTGTTTTAAATGATCTGATTGGTCCGCGAAACAAACAAAAGAAAAGAACGTATACTTAATTAAGGGTTGTTAAATAAAAAAAAACATTGCGTATTTCGTCGACTTTAGACGAAATTAGCGATATTGTTTTACCTTATTCAAACGTCACGAAAAAACTCACCAATCACACTCATTGAATTTCATGCCAAAATAGTTCAAAAATAACTAACAAAGTCAATTTTACCATGTTCCTTAATTTTATGGAATAGTATGATCAATGATCAATCCAATCGTTGCTTGATGGAAAGGGGCCCTGGCATGCATCTCTGTTTTTATTTTGATGTTTTGCTGATGGACTACGAATCTTAAATCAAAAACAGCCGCGATTCAAACTCCAAACCTTCCATTAGGGGGTGTCACGGTTACTATAACCGGCCGCGTCACATATCCTTCCCGACAGTTATATCCCACCATTATGTGGGCGTAGATGGAATACGTGTATCAGCCGATGGCTAGGAAAAGATGTTTGGGTAACCGTAATGCTTAGATTCGAGAAATACGCGGAATCTATTGTTGACATTAGCCTCTCCGATATTTTTAAAATATGAAAGCCGATTTTAAATCTCATTCAATTAAAACAAACAAAAACAAAAAACACAAAACAAAAAAAATAAATAAATTAAAAAAACAATACAAAAAAATCGGTCGGTCATTTTAAATTTCCAAAGTAGACGATTGTATCTAAAGGTGAACTTGACATTACATTTTAATTACGCTATCTACATATCAGTTATTAGCGCTTGTCAGTTGATAATTAAAACTTCAGAACATTCAGAATATTGCACCTGTTACACGGAAATAAAAGAGCTCAACTAATAGACAACGGCCGGGAACCCTAACAGAAATGTAGTGTTTTTAACGTCTAGCTCGGCTTGCTCAGTGGTTACGCACCTGTCTGTTATTACTTGGGTTATGTATTTGAACCCCTGTTCGCCTAAATTTCATCAGGGACTTGACAAAGGTTATTATGACAGTATTTGTTTGTCTCCCACAAATAGGGGTGAGTGTCATGAGCGAGCTTTGAATGTTTTTCTAGGGAGGTATTTATTTGGATGAAATTAGCGACATTCTTAACCTCCCCACGTGTAATTAAATCTACGTTCTTTTTCGGATCTTGTATCTTCGTGGTCAAAACAGAACTTTAAAAATCACTTTGGACGATATCGAAGATTTTTCTTTGAAGTGATTGAATTGATTGATTGAATGGGGTTTTACGCCGCTTTCAACATTATTTCAGTTATATCGCGGCGGCTGGAGCACCTAACAATGGATTCCTGGTATTTCTCACGCCAGTACTACCATTACATCCTTTCCTACCCTCCAGCTGCTATTTCACATAGGTTTACGATTATCTACCCATTGGTGAAAGACAAACGTCGGAAAGGATATTTGCCGCCACCGGGGATCGAACCCACGACTTCCAGATTAGATGTCTTATGCCTAACCAACTGCGCTATGGTGGCGGCTTTGGAGTGATTGAAATGAGAGTTTGGAATGAATAATTGGTTCGCTGTGCAAGTGATTTTGAATGGTTTTGACCGAGATGAGTGTCAATTTCAAGATTTATTAATTGTAACTTTCATGTATTTCTTGAAAATAATGCCCAATTTTTACTGGTTTTTGTCCCACTATACATGACAGGATATGATATGAAACTAAAATATTTAGATTTCTCTAAAAAGTGCCACTTTTGTGTCTTATAAAAAGACGGGTACCTATCCTCAAATGATTCCAGATGACACCAAAAAGGACATTTCTTATCATTTTTTTTCGAGACCTTGCAAAATCGATCGACCATTTATGTAACAAAATGTTCTGTTATCAATTTATGTGCTATATGTTAAAACATGCCAAATGCAAGGTTACAAGTTCGTTTCAGTTTACACGTATTGCAAACATTTTTTGAACATGGTTGTTTATCTTACTTTTACTAAAATCACCTGTTTACAACAAATGCTGCAAAAATATATTTGCAGCGCTTCCCTGTTAGTTTTTTTTTCTTCTGAGATCAAAATGTGATGGTCCATTTTTAATGATGGTATCAAAATTCGTTTTTTAATGAATGGTCGAAAGACGAATTTAAAACTTCAAACTGATTGGTGCAAACATTAAAATAGATTACCCTATAAGAAATTATTCAAGATCCTGTCAGCTTTAAGAACGCCTGAGTATTTTAATGAATTAGTCCAAACAAAACTGTCATGATACAGCGAAACAAACGGAGAGAACATGTGTTCATTGAAGTAAAATCGTAATTTACATAACCTACATGTTAATTTAGAGTTCCTCTTGACGCCCATCACGATATCTGCATAGTTTTTAGCAGGTAAGCTTTTGGGAAAGTTTGGCTTTTGAAAGAAAACGTTTTGCACTTTTACCTATGTGCAAAACAGAGAAGAAATATTGTTCTAAACGTCCGTAACCTTTTTTCGCACCCTGAACACAAGGACGGTGACATGTTCATTTTCTAACCTTTCGGTTCTGAACGAGTTCAAGTTTGTTTGGTCGAAGATCTTATACATGTGTATAGGCAGTTAAAACTGTTTCTCGCTGAGACATTGATATTTATTAAGACTGAAAAAAATGCAAAACAATAATCATAATCCGCGAAAGGTGCTTTTAAAAAACTTCTGTGAATTTTTAGTTACCTTCATTTAGTGGGTAACAACTGACGTATTTCACAATGACTATGTTCGGATGAAAGTTTACCCGGGGCTCGTCCTAAAGTCTTCCACCGCGTTACCGACGGAGTTAACTGGGCTCGGATGATCCAATCGGGAAAATTCGGCGATTCTACGGAATAGACCTCGGGAATAATACGGGCGCAGCCATGAAAGCGCGTCATTTCGCACGTGGGATTATATGACGTCACAAACATAAACGATCCCGCTAAGGATGACGTTACATAAAACAAAAGCAAGGAGAGAATTAAAATGGGCATATCATACTTTGATAACAAAACGCAACGTGTTACTGCGTTTTGTTATCAAATTATAATATGCCTAAAAGATCTCGAATAACGATCGGAAAGAATAAACAAAATGTGGTTTTTCTTCATGCGTATTAACCGAAGTACCACTAGGAGCCGAATTACCTATAAAATGACCCAAAATTACTACACTTACGTCCGAGGTACTTTTCAAGTTACGGAAAAGTCCGAGCGATGTTCCGAATGCGGATGATCATCTTAACTTTGTCATCATTATTCTTCGACAGGCAACCAAAACGTTACAAAGCTTTAAATAATGATTTTGACCTGAAAAATGAGGCCTTTCACAAAGCAATGGACAGAGCTATGATTTACATGTAACATTTCAAATAAATGACTATGTTTTAATCGATATAATTATGTGGGGTCGCATTTGTGTTGACCACGAATAAGATGGTTTTTTCTTTCAAATTGAAGCGAAATTATTGAAGAAGTTCAATTGATTTAAAATATTGTTTAAATTTTCTTTTTCCTTTTGGACAGACTGATGAATTTTTTGTCTAAAATAAGATTCATTGAATTGTCGATGTAGGTCACTCGGATATTCCCATTCGAAACATCTTTATTCAGTTTACGATGTAATTAATTAATCCGCAAAGTCATGAAATTTAAATGTCAAATATTGATTCATGACTGTAAATAATATCACCAACTTGCCTCCAAGGTATCCCCAAACGACCGCCCAGTCTCATTAATTTTCGTGTAAATTTCACTTTTGTGACACTTTAATCGATTACAGTTACAAAATTATTTCAACTTTTTTTTCCATTTCATGGCCAGGTCGCTCCATCAAAAAAGTTATCATTTTTTATTAAGCATGAGTGGGTTTTCCTTAAATTCGACGATAAATTTTATAGCAATTGCATATTTAGCGCTATGAAATTGATTTTGACAATTATCAGTGTACAAAGGTACATTTAATAACATCGTGAAATTGAGACTCATCACAATCAAAATCATTCTAAAACGCTCACTCAGCGCTCCAATCATACATTCCAGACAATCACTCAAACCATTCATAAATGCTCCAAAATCACTAAAAATGATAAGATCAACTTCTCCCTTCAATTTAATTTTTAATTTCATTTTAAACTCATTAAATTCATTTCAGAATCATTCCAAAATCAATTTGTCAATTAAACGATGTTCATAACTGGAAAAGCATGCTTTCCATTGGATGTATTTGTGATAACACGTCTTATTTACGGAATTTACCATTTCCCAACGTTCAAAGATGATTCTTTGTTTATTTTTGTTTGGCAAATTTCAACAACGGTTAACTCATTTGATTCAATTGATTTCTGAAGGATGTTACATTGGCATCTTAATTTGATATTATAATCGGTACGGAAACCATTGTTTGGATAAAGGGTCGTACAGTTAACAACATCGTGAAACTGACTAGGCGAATGATTTTGGAATGATTAAGGAATGAAATTGAATGAATGTGTGGAGCGAGTTTTGAGTGAATTTAATGGGAAGTAATCCTATATTTCAAATTTTGTTCAGGATGAACAAGATTTGTGATATTGATTACCTCCCTTTAATAAAATATGCAAACTAGTTCTATAGATAGCTTCTTATTTCTTCAAGAATCTATTAGACGCTTGCAATTTGAATTATGTCAGTGAATTCGTGATTTTTCTCAATCCAAACATTTTGAATGACGTTGTTGATTCTATATTTTTCAATGGGTTTGAGCGTTTTTTAATGGTTTGAGTGAGTGTCAATTTCACGATGTAACTAACTGTACGTACTATTGAAAAGCAAACAAAACTGACAGATCGTCACATGAAAGTCTGAAAAAAGACGAAGACGGGAGATTTAGCTGCGTATTTTTACGAATCGGAAAACAAGCTTCTCTATGAAAAATCATAATGGAATAGTAAGTAAGTTGGTGGGTAAAGAAAAGATAGATAACAAGAACGAAATATGATAAATATACAGACAAAGTCACATATTCAAAGAATCAGTATAAATGTAGCTCAATGAAATGAAGTCGATCTTGTTCTTTTCGAAGATATTCCAGGGCGCATAGCTAATTTTATGTCAAGCGGACAAGCAGGTCTAATCAAACATACCGAGAGTATCGTTTGTGATCTGATAAGTCCTTTATCAGAATAATATTGACGGAAGTCATCATAAACCTATTCTGACATACCTTTTTATTGCTCAACAAGCAACGCGTTGAATATGGTTCTGTCCTTTCGAACATTAACATCTTGAATTCTAATGAAATAAAGTAAATACAGTTAACAACATCGTGAAATAGACAAGGTGAATGATGATGGAATGATTTAGGAATGAAATTGAATGAATGTGTGGAGCGACTTTTGAGTGATTTAATGGGAGGTAATCCAGTATTGCAAATTTTGTTCAGGATGAACAAAATTAGCAATATTGATTTCTTCCCTTTAATAAAAAATGTATACAAGTTCTATACATAGCCCCCCTTTTTCTTCAAGAACCTAACACACGCTTACAATTTCAATTAAATAAGTGAAATCCCGATTTTTTCCCCAGCTATTTCTATTTTGAACGAAGTTGATGTTTTATATTTTTCAGTGAGTTTTGAGCGTTTTTGAATGGTTTGAGTGAGTGTCTTGAATGAATGAATGAATGAATGAATGAATGCAGCACTGAGTGAGAGAATTAGAATGGTTTTGATTGAGTTAAATGTCAATTTCACGATGTAATTAACTGTATGTGATCTGAAAAGTCCTTTATCAGAATGATATTGACGGAAGTCATCACAAACCTATTCTGACATCGCCTTTTAAATGCGCCACAAGCATCGCTTTGAATGTGGTTCTTGATCCTTTCGAACATTAACTTGTTTTATTCTAATAAAATAAAGTAAATACAGATGTCACGAAACATTGGGACAACCTTTGTATTTTACCAACTTATGTTTATATTTTTACTTGATATGACAACTTAATGTCTCTTCTTGAAGCCAACAATCACATATATTTGCCTTCTTAGCCATGTTTCAGCAAAGGAGGTGCCAGCTCGACACCTGCCATATGTTAAAAGAAACAAAGTGAAATTGACAAGGCGAATGACTTTGGAATGATTTTGGAATTAAATTAAATAAGCGAGGTGAGTGAGTTTTGAGTGAAATTAAAGGGGGTATTGAAATATCGCTTATTTTGTTCAGGATTAACAAAATAAGCGATATTCATAACCCCCTTTATTAAAATATGCATACAAGTTATATCAAAAGCTGTATATTTCTCCAAGAACCAATCAGACGCTCAAAATTTCAATAAGTTCATCTTAATCACCATTTTTTCTAGTTTATTTTTTTAAATAAAGTTTTCGATATTTATCTTTTTTAACTAATTTTTGTGCGTTAAGGAATGCTTTGAGCGAGTATTTGGAATGAATAATTGGAGCGCTGAGTGAGCGATTTAGAAGGGTTTTGATTGAGATGAATGTCTCGATTTCACGATGTAACTAATTGTAAGTTGTACTCTTAAGTTGGGTGAGCAGCCGGAGAGTCGGGTGACATGTTGTGGTTGTATTGATGCAAAGCTATAGGAAACTATGGGTAGGTACAACGTAAGTCACCGCTTTATAACTGCAACAGTGTTGAAGGTGGGGTTAAACCACAATGAAACAAACAAATAGATTACCAATTTATGGGCACATACATTAGATTCGAACCGCATCCTCGTCAACACATGTGCGTGTACAAAACTTTGTTGTTTGATACAATTCATTTGAAAATAATATTAAGATAACATCCAACTATACAACAACAGCATAGTCATCATTAACATTATCATTATAATCATCACTATACTACTATAACATTATCATCATAATCATTAAAATCATCACTATACTACTCCCTTGAACAACAACAGAATATTGAGCCTTAAATGGTAAGGTAATAGTACAACGGGGTATTGAAAACGAAGACAGTACATTTAAATCCTCTCCCTTTTCTGATGCCGCGGTTATGTTTAAATGTTAAAATTGATGAATTTCAGCTATAATTTTCAATATAACTGATTGCTCAATAAATGAATGTCCGCCCCCTCTTAAATCTAGACTTTTTCACATAACCGAATTGTTGTACACCAAAAGTCATTATTAGTCTTTCTGGGTTTGAAAAAGTATATGTTTTATTAACTACATGTACAGTTGACAACGTCGTGAAATTGACAAGATGAATGATTTTTTAATGAAATTGAAAGAGTGGGGTGAGTAAGTTTAGAGAGAAAAAAGGAAGTTAATAAATATCGCTAATTTTGTTCAGGATGAACCAAATTAGCGATATTTATTACCTTCCTTCGATAAGATATAGGTCCTATAAAAAGCTTTTATGTCATCAAGAACTAATCATAAGCTCTTTCAAACTTCAATAATTTATTTGAATGTAGATCTAGTTTTTGGTTTTATCTTCTTAGGGATTTTAGAGCGTTATTGTAGGTTTAAGTGAGTGTTGGGAATGAATTAACGAAGGGCTGAGTGAGCTATTCAGAATAGTTTTGATCGGAATGGTTGTCAATTTCACGAGGTCATTACTGTAGTAGCCTTTCTGGTTTGAAATAGTGTAGTTTTCATTAACTATGTAATTGAATGTTAAAAAAAACTGTCAATTGAACATCGATTGATTAATTGAAACATTGATTTGAAATGAGATGACCGTTTTATAGCGCCATTTTCCACCATTTTGTTTTACTTATTTTGTTGATGGGTTACTTATACGTCACAACTGCAGCGTGAACAAACTGAAGTAAAATGCTTAGGTCGCCCTCTAACGTTTTGAGCTTTCTTTCCTGTCCATAACTGCAGTTAATAAATTGACACTCATCACAATCAAAACCATTCTAAATTGCTCACTCAGCTCCCAAATCATTTATTCCAGATTCCTACTCAAATCGTTCATAAACGCTCAAAATTCACTAAAAACGATAAGATCAAGAACTCCCTTCAAAAAAAATAAATAAATAAATTAATAAAAAATGAAAAATAAAAAAAGCAAATAAAATAATTTAAAAAAAGCAAGAAAACGTACGATTGCATTGACTTTATTGAATGTTGGAATCGTCAGATTGGTTCATGAACTCATAGAAAGAATAGAATAGAACTTGTATGCATACTTTACTAAAGGGAAACAAGATTGATAACAGCTCCCGGGAATCGAACTCAGGACCTTTGGGTCGAGAGACCGACGCTCTACCTCTAGACCACGGACACCACACTTGTTTCCTGGTCTTGCTGCCAGACTCTTCTCTACAGTAATCCATTCAAAGAAAATTTAATGTGACATTCATTACAATTTCAATAAAGTCCCCTATCTGTGAAAAGATTTTGTTCAGCACTTGTTGATATGAATATCGGTTAAAGATGTTTGTGATGGACCTTCAAAAATAAAATATTTGCTGATCATGCAAACAAAAGCGACTTAGACCAGTCTAATTTTTTTCCAAGCGTACATGTAAATGTTAAAAACATAATCCTGCAAGTCTGATTGCTGAAAGCATAATGCGTGCAGTGAACAAAGTTAAGAACTTGACAATGTGAATGATTTTAGAATAATTGAGAATGAAATTGAATGAGTTCGATGGGTAAGGTTTAAGTGAAAATTAAGGAGGATAATAAAAAATCGCTTATTATTTAGCTATATTCATTTTTTATGTAAATGAGATGTTATTTTTTGTGATTTTGAGCGTTTTTGAATGGTTTGAAAGAGTGTTTGGAATGGATGAGTGGAGCGATGAGTGAGCGATTCAGTATGGTTTTGATTGAGATGAATGTCAATTTCATGATGGTATTAACTGATACAAGGCGACGTGCATTACGATGTTGCAAAGATATCTGAATTTCTATTACATAAAACAAGACAAAAAACTTAGCTAAAAAGCCTAGTTTACATTTGCCAGGTCGCCGTAAGATATCGCAGCCTGCGATTTTTCTTACGTTTTTTTTTTTTTTTTGACATCGCAGACAGCTACTGTCTGTATGTGTTCACAATGCCGCACGGCGACCGTGCCATTTTTAACAATATCTGAGGGGGGAACATACCTTGATGAGACCGTACGCGCACCGTACGGATATCGCGAGGATGCTGTGCGGTCACCGCACGGTCATCGCACGATTCTGGGGATTTTATTTTGGATGTTTGATAGGCAAGATGTCATGCGATATCCGCGCGATCAGCGCAAGGCTTTTGTGCGATGTCCGTGCGGCGACCGTGCGGTGTCCGCACAATGCTACGGGCTTGCGATTTTTAAAGATGTGTATAACATTTTTTTAAACGCGATCGCAGGTGTCTGCGGTGCACGTAAGACCGTGCGATGATCGCATGGGTACCGTAGGTTTAGGCACGTGCACCGCACGATTTTATGGCTAGGGCGAGATACGGGCTCCTTAAGGCCAAATTTAAACAAGGCTTTAAGAATTCAACTTTATTGTGAAAAAAGTATTTTTCTTCCTAACTAAATGTTTGAAAAATCTTTATGGGTAAAAGGAATAAGAAAAGGTATAGAAATAATTATGCTTTTTGATAACTACGATAGATTAAGTTAGGGGTATTTCAAATATAAATATTGTCCCTAATAACTTTATAATAAACCAAATTGACCTTATTAAACTTAAATACCCTACCGGATTAAAGCGAACACAGGTGTTCTGGCGTATCAAAATATTAACCTTTTAGCCTGATCCGGTTTGATACGGATTAAAATAAATCAATTAAAGGCCAAAAATACTGATTAGAAATATGTTTTACTTTAATGTAGCAAACTACCCCTCATATCGACCCTTCGTTCAGGATCATAAAACAGCCCTGCGTTCAGGATGAAAACGTAAGGCGAAGCGCTTTCGAAATGATATCTCGCTTTGCACCTACGTGAACGTGCAAATCGGGGTATCATCTAAAATCGCTCGCAAAACGCTTTAATATCCTGAACACAGGACAGTGCATTTACAGTTTTCCAATCATACCCCGCTTTACACGCGCGCTTGCGTGCAAAGCGGGGTATAATTGGCAAACTGTTTGCACTGTTTTGTGATCCTGAACGCAGAGCTAGTTTGTTTATTTTATATGTAACCCTTGGTTTGCTGATCACGTCATAAGTTCGTTGGCCACAAAGCTTTAGAAGACAGTGTAGACTAAAACCAGCCTGCACAGTCGTGCAGTCTGATCTAAGTCTACATTACCTGCTTTATTCTTAATCTTTACGGGGTAACTTAAGCCAAACAGGTCGAGAAGACCCAATATTTTGCCATATGTTTGCATCTAAATTTAAATTCAGCTTGATGTAGGAACACTGACTTTTGATGCCTGGTTGTACCCTCGCTATGATAATTTTGTTTCACAGCGAAGCTAACTTGTTAAGGCTTCGTTCCTTTTATATTCTTTGTTCAGGATAAAAAACTGTGGCAAAATGTATAGTAGAAGTTTGAGCTTCTAGCCTTTACATTATGTTTACTTCTACATTTCTTTATCTTTTTTTTCTTTCGTGAGCTGTTTCGTATATTTTATTTTTAAAAAAATGGCGGATCTTTTTTTTTAAAGTGCTTGAGTCATTTTCGATTATGACACATGCCAAAACGTATCTACTCTTATTAAACTAGATGAGGCCTCCTTCATAGCATATTTTGAAGAGTGTCGGACTCCCTACCGTAGGTATCCTGGTACAAGATTATTGTTGGCGGAAAAATCCTTTCCGGCAATTGTCTTCAATGGCTCAAGTGGTGGATAATCACCTATGTGTAATGAGAATCCGGAGGCTGGAAAAGGATGTCCTGGTACAGTTAATAACATCAGGAAATTGACAAGGTGAATAATTTTGGATGGATTTTGGAATGATTTTGAATGAGTGGGAGGAGCGAGTTTTGAATCATATAAAAGAGATTGATGAACAATCGATTATTTCGTCCAATCGGTAGAACTAGCGAACTAACATAATTACATTTACAGGTTATTCAGGCGTTTTGAAATTCTTATCCGCAAGTGTAATAATTCGATCGATTTGAATGAAATGCTGACCATTAAAACGGTTATAAAGTGCTTTTTAATGGTTTGCCTGAGTGTATGGAACAATTAACTTGTTGTATTGTATTGAATTGTTTTAGAATGGTTTTCATTGAGGTGAATGGCAATTACACGATGGAACTAGCTGTAGTTCTGGTGATGTAACGAGGCTTCATTTAAGGTAACTGCGGACACATATAGAGCCATTTTAGGTCCAAATTTTAAATTGTCTGCAAATCATGCCTAATGCAATAAAACTGAACCTTGAAGTACCCGTATTCATATTTCGGTTATAAAAAGGACTTTCATAGCGTAGAGTTGACGTCATGACGTCATCAAGGGGCCGGCCCCTTTTTTAGGGACCAAAATCAGTTATTGTCCATTTTTTCGGAAATAATAAATTGATTTTCATCCCGAAAACATCATTTGCTTCGTTTTAAAGACGCCTGATCTTATGCCGTATTGATATGAAGATATAAGTGTAAGAAATACATTTAAGTGTAACGTATTAAATGTTAATGCCTTCTGCGTTGCCTTTTTCGAGTACAGTCACTGGAAATAATGCCTTTTTTCTCGAAAATTCGTCCGGTGACCTATGCTGAAATTTAGATATGTTGCTGCCAAACCATTCCGCTGAAGAAATTTGAAGTAAAAACCATGTGTCTTCGGGTTAGATTTTTTGTAAAATTCGATTCCGCGAAGATATCACAGATCAAAGGATATTTCAACGTTGCGTCAAATGTTCACAAAAGCTGTCTTTTTAAATGGATAAAAACTTAAATGAATTTTTGTATTTCTTAAAATCACATTCAGATTTAATAATTTTGAATCCTATATTTAACGATAAACCTAAATTTCAAATATTTTAGAATACGTTATTGCACGGAGATTGGCGCCAAATAAGCATAGTGCCGATGGTTTTGGTGCGACGTCCAATTGGACGAAAACTGTTCAAACAACTTCACAAAATCGGATTTAATACAAAATCTAACCCGAAGACATATCATTTTTATTTGATTAATGCAAAGCATATTCATTTCGCTACAAAATAACAAAAAATCAGCATAGGTCACCGGACGAAATTTTGAGAAATTTCTACTTATTTACAAAAAAATGAAATGAAAAAAGAACGCCATATTTTAAAATTCGCGAGATAGTTAGCGTTTTGGGCCTATTTGTCTATTTGAATGTGCACAGAAATTAAACGAATAGCTCGGGCGTTCTTGGTCTTTCAAAATGAAACTTTTTTCGTGAGAATCGGCCGATTAATTCAGAAAATATTTGCAAATAATGATTTTGGCGGGTCGAAAAGGGGCTGGCCCCTTAATGACGTCACGACGTCAAATGAACAAGCTTTAGACCCTTTTCATTGCGAGTTCGCTAATTCGCGCACTTCAAATATAAATCTCAGAAATTATTGTGAGATTTTAAGAAAGTCGAAAATTCGACCATGTTATCTGTCCGCAGTTACCTTAAAATTACAGGTGGGTGTTTTAACGCAGCTATATGGCAGTTTTTTTAATAGCTGCTTTAACCCAATTTAAACGAACAAACTTTAATTAAATCTAAAGCCTAGTTTACAGTTGGCTTACTGAGCCCCTTTCGGCGCCTGTAACTCCTCGTTAACCCAAAATAGCGTGCGCTACCGGTTCGGCGACATACGGAACCTGTAAGATAATCGCACGGTTTTAAGGCCGTCGTTAACCCTTGTGAATTGTATAAAAAAAGTTTATACTTTTTTTTATAAAATCGCACGGAGGCCGTAGTCTGTAGACACAGCGTAAATATATCGTAAGATTACCGCGCTGTCATCGGACGGTCACCGTGTAATGTTTTGCTTGTAAATCGTTATTGTATCGTCCTACGGTATCCACACGGTCACCGTACGGAGGCGGCACGGCGGTCGTATGGTCTACTAAATATTTAGTTGAATTATCGCACGGTGTTCGTGAGGGGATCGCGTAAACTCTAATATGGATTTTTTTTCGGACAGGAATTTGAAAAACCCTGCGGGCATCGCACGATTTTGTAAAAAAAAAATACGTCGTAGAAAATAAAACTGTACGATGTCAAGAATTTCGTGCAAAAATTGCAGGCTACGATATCGTGCCAAATATAAAATTGGCTTTAGCTTCACTTCTTCTTTCTCAGTTTTAGTCAAGCCTACTTTACATTTTCCTCGGTCGCCGTACGATATCGCAGCCTACGAAATGTGTAATATTTTTGAAATCGTACTATTTTAATTTTTACGGTATATGTGTTTACAAAATGATGCGTTTTTTTTCACAAAAAGAATTATTGAGATGTCACAGACTTCATGCAGTCTTTCGATATTTGAATAAAATGTATAAACATTTTTTATACAAAATCGCAAGGGTCTAAGGCACCCGTAAAGCCGTGCAATGTTTATACGGAAACCGTATGCCGCCGCATTGGCACCACACAATTTTTGGGTAACGGCGAGTTACGGGCGCCGCACGGGCTTCGTAAGCCAAATGTTAACTAGGCTTAAAACACAGGTTACTAACCTGTGTTACTAACGAAGGAAGGATATCAGGTACCAGGGGCCTGTTTTACTTAACATCTTACTATATTTTTTTGCGTAAGTCAAAAATTAAAGTTGCTCCTAGATAAGTTACCAAATATTGAATTTTAAAGACGATTTCAATGAGATTTTGCAAGGCAGAATTTAACAAAGAAGGAAAACACCAGTTCCAATTTGTGGTTTTGACTTACGATAATTTTTTCAAAAGAAGTTAAGTAAAACGGGTCCAGGTGGGCTTGTTTTTTAGAACAGATCTGAAATATAATTCAATAACGAGCTGAAAAACCATTAAGACTGGCCCGCGGAATTATGTGGCTGATAACGAAGGCTGTCACATAGGTTGACAGGGCGGCCTACGCAGGCTTACCAGACCCGCAGCTTTCCGCTTTTACGCAATTTTTTGAGTCTATGAATATGCTCCCCTTCCATTTAGATTTGGATTGCGTCGTTATAATTCCAAAACTCCAATACTACAACTTTAGTTAAGAAATTTTAGAATAACAACGACGATTTACATATCACATTTAGATTGACCTGTACCAGTTTCCAGACAGCCCCTTTTTCGCACAGGCAATAATATCGTCTGATTTGTCCTTGAAGGTACACAAACAGGAAAGTGTGTATATTTCATTAAAGGGAGGTAAAGAAATAACGCCAAATGCGGGGGAAAATAGCGATATTGTATTTACCCTCTTCCACTGCACTCAAAACTTTCTCATTCAATATCTTTCAAAAATCATTCCAAACATATTTACCTCGTCAGTTTCGCGATTTTGTTTACCGTATAAAAGGTCGCGCATGCGATTAGCTTTGATAACCATTCAGACTATTCTGCATATTTTACAGGTTGTTTTTGCCCAGTAATGTTATGTAAGGAAAAGGCTCTTATACTAATCCATCATAAATTAATTAGGCAAAACCTGATAGAAAAAATAGGATAATTGAATTATCTTTATGCTTAATCTTTTAAATGAATAAGTTTGAAACATTACTTTCAACAAAACTACGTTCATTTCATTATACAACTAATTTCTTATTTTAGTTAATTCATACGGAGGCATCAATCACTCTCTGAATAAATTATTCGAGGGACAGACACTAGACTATACAGTTTGTACCGGTAGTATAGTATCATTGTGAAATTGACACTCATCTCGATCAAAACCATTCCAAATTACTTGCTCAGGGCTCCTTTCGTTCATTCCATGCACTTATACAGTTAAAAACATCGTGAAATTGACAATGTGAATGATTTTCGAATGATTTTGGAATGAATTTGAATGAGTGTGTGTGGAGCGAGTTTTGAGTGACTTTAATGGGAGGTAATCCAATATCGCAAATTTTGTTCAGGATTACCTCCCTTTAATAAAAAATGCATAACTATTCTGTACATAGCTTCCAATTTCTTTAAGAACCTATGAGGCGCTAACAATTTGAATTATGTCAGTGAAATCGCGATTTTTCTCTATCCAAATTTATTTTGAATGACAATTTTGATTCTTTATTTTTCAATGGGTTTGGAGCGTTTTTGAATGATTTGAGTGAGTGTTTGGAATGAATGAATGGAGCGCTGAGTGATAGATTTAGCATGGTTTTGATTGAGGCGAATGTCAATTTCACGATGTAACTAGCTGTATCATTCATAAACGCTCCGAATTCTTCAAAATTCTTTGAAATTGTTAAAGAAAAATCCACGTTTCAACCAAATCGATCAAATTGTTTAATTATTTAATGACTGGTGTGGAATTTGAAGTATCTGATTGCTCCGTGAAGGACATTGCAGTTAAGTTCATCGTGAAATTGACACACAGGCCGATCAAAACAGTTCAATATCAGTCACTCAGCGCTCCATTCATTCATTTCAAACACTCACTCAAATCGACCAAAAACACTCCGAAATCATTAGAAAACATTTCGAAATCGAGCAAGACGATCGACACTTTATTCAAATCGACCAAATTATTCTACGATTTTAATGGCTTGTGTGGATTTTAAATTGAGTTATTGGTCCATGAAGAAAAACAAACAAAAAAGCTCGTATATTTCATCAACGCCAAGTTTGTTCAGCTTGAACAAAATTAGCAATATTTGATTTTCCTCCCTTTGATTTCACTCAAAACTCGCTCCACATACACATTCAATATCATTCCGAAAACATTCCAAAACCATTCACCGTGTCAATTTTACAATGTTCATGACGGTAACCAAAAAGTTATTAATCTTTTAAAGGAAGTTAATAATATATCGCTTATTTCTATAAGGTGGACTGCATCTTTCGCCTTGTCAACTTTATGATGTTATCAACTGCATAGGCGTAACCAGGACTTTGAAATCTTTACGCACTCAGAATGCGACAACCAAAGAATATATAGGATAAAGGCTATATGACAACTCTGACAAAAGAGGAATGCCCCACCCGCTCCCTTTTTATGAATCGAGCGTTGGTGAATAATCAAAACATCGTAACTACAGCTTGAATAAGCTGTAGTTTCGATGCTTTGATCATTCATTCACGATATTTTCCAACAGAGCATTATTTCTTTTACGCACTTGCGTATTTTGCGTAATGGGAGCTACGCTCATTTAATTGACCCTCACCCCTATCAAAACCTTTCTATATCACTCTCTTAGCGCACCATTCGTGGCATTTTTAACAGTCACTCAAGACGCTCCGAAATCGATCAAAGGTACTTCGAACTCGTTCAAAAGCTCACCAACAATTTAATGATTTGGCGTAAATTCTAAATAACCGGATTGGTTCGCACAGTCATTCAAATGTATTTATTAAAAATTTTGGCATTGTATCATATTACTTCGATCCATTTAAATCTAAACGTCCGTATTTGAAGACATATAAAGATTGCAGTTGAAATCCTGAAATTCACAAGGTGAAGTATTTTCGAATGATTTTGGAATAATTATGAAGTGAAATGGAATGAGTAGGAGGAGCGAGCTTTGAATGAAATCATCTTATAATCCCCTAACATCGCGCATTTCGATAAAATAGACGAAATTTGCGACATTTAATACTTTTCTGTAATAACATCTACGTAGTATTCTGTTTATGTGTATTCAGAAACTAATCAGACAATTTAAAAACCATGGCAATGGGGCAACAAATAAAATCACTGAATCGATTTAAATGAAAGATTTCCGTTATGAAAGATTTCGAAGTGTTTTTGAACAATTTCCCCATGTTTTGAGTGATTTTTAGAGTGATTCGAATGAGTGCATTGAAGGCAGTGAGTGGGACGCTGTATGAGCGGTTTGGAATGGTTTCAGTGCCATATATATGCCAATCTGACGATGCAACGTACTGTTCACGCACATTTCCCAACTTGTCATGGGAAGGTTGGCTGTTTCATTCACATGATGGAATGTGGCTACAAACGGAAATTAATTTATACTTTTGATTTTGAAAACAGAGAAAAAACATAAAAACGGAAGTAACGATAGTCTAGTCTAGTTCGAAATAATTAATATCAATTAAATGATAAAATCCGTCTGCACATCTTAATTGAATATTTGACATGATGCATCGTTTTTTTTTTTTTACAAAGGTCGTCGTGTTTTGGAGGGTGCTATTCTCGGTGTTGTGTCCGTGGTCGAGAGTTACAGTTAACAAAATCGTGGAATTGACAAGGTGAATGATTTACTGTGATTTTTCAATGGAATTGAATGAGTTCGTGGAGTGAATTTAAGTTAAATAAATGGGAGGTAATTCAATATCGCTAATTTTGTTCAGGATGAACAAAATAAGCGATATGTGTTACATCCCTTTAATAAAACATTCATACGAGTTATATAAACAGCTTAATACCTACTAACACACGAATATTATTGACGGAAGGTAAGGAACAAAATTAGCGATATTGGATTACCTCCATAGAAATTCATTCAAAACTCGCTCCAGACACTCGTTCAAACTAATTCTAAAATCATTCCAAAATCATTCATCTTCTCAATTTCAAATTGTTCAAACTCAAATACCATGAGAAGTTATTGGCTACACTAGAGTCCACCATAGCCTTACATTCCAACCTCCAAATGCACACAGCTACAGTTAGAAACATCGTGAAATTGACATTCACCTCAATCAAAACCATTCTAAACCACTCGCTAAACGCTCCAATGATTCATTCCAAGCAATGACTCAAACCTCTCAAAAACGCTTAAACCCAATGGAAAATATAAAATCAACAACGTCATTCTAAATAACATTTGATAGAGAAAAATCGCGATTTTACTGACATAACTCAAATTGTTAGCGCCTCATAGGTTCTTGAAGAAATATGAAGCTATGTTAAGAACTTGTGTGTATTTTTTATTTAAGGGAGGTAATCAATATCGCTAATTTTGTTCATCCCGAACAAATATTGCGATATAGGATTACCTCCCATTAAATTCAACCAAAGCTCGATCCTCACACTCATTCAATTTCATTTTTAAATCATTCCAAAATCAATCACCTTGTCAATTTCATGACGTTGTTAACTATATCAATAAAACGTAACCACGTCTCCTATACACACGGGTACGTTTGTCAGCTTGTTTCAGTTATATGCTCGAGAGTTTCATCACTTAATATAACAATATTCCAATTTTGGGTCCATAACGTTAATGACTCCCATTCACTCCTCACCCTTTGACGCCTAATGGCGAGAATACAGTTAGTATCATCTTAATATTGACATTCAACTCGATCAACATTATTCCAAAGCACTTGTTCAGCGCTCCATTTATTAATTCCAAACACTTGCTCAAACCATTCAGAAACGCTTTAAAATCAATCGACAATACCACAGAAACGTTCACACTTTTCAAAACGTCATTACATTCGAAATTCGAAAAATATTCCTCGTCTTTATTTGCAGGTGTTGATTTGGAAGCGACTTCAAAGACACATGATTCCTTTCTTTTTCGACCAAATGGACAAAATAAGCGATATTGGATGTCCTACCTTAAAGCTCACTCAAAACTCGTTCCTCACACTCATTTGAACTTATTCCCAATTCATTCCAAAATCATTCATCTTGTCAATTTGGCGATGTTATATTGAACGACCAAGATGAGGCCTCCTCGCCGGGCAGCGCATTTAATTACGTCGTGAAATTGATTTTCATCTCGATCATGACCATTCTAAATCGTTCACTCAGCGCTCCATTTACTCATTCCAATCACTCACTTAAACCATTCAAAAACGCTCAAACCCGTTAAAAATGTAGAATTACCAACGTCATTCAAAATCAATTCTGATAGGGAAAAATCGCGATTTCATTGACATAATTCAAATTGTCAGCGTCTCATAGGTTCTAGAAAAAAGGAAACTAAAGTATGTATAAAACTTGTACGTAATTGTTATTAAAGGGAGATAATCAATATCGCTAATTTTGTTCATCCTGAACAAAATTAGCGATATACGATTACCTCCTACTAAATTCACTCAAAACTCGCTCCACACACTAATTCAATTTCATTCCTAAAACATTACAAAATCATTCACCTTGTCAATTCCACGATGTTGTTATATGTTATCCTTTTAGGACGACTCAGTCAAAGTACCTTTAGCATCAAATAAGCTTATAAAGATGTTGACCCAGTATACGGACGGTTGCTTCCAGCTGAGTGACCACCGTTTGATTAAACGGTCGGGAGGTTATTTTGAAGTTTATTTTCGGACTATATGATGACCAGCGATTTAAAGATATATATTTGTAATTGAAGCTTATTTTATCACGTTAGTTAAACACACTATTAGCCTAATTAGAGCTGTAGTATCCGGTTTAATGCAGTTTTAGATTTGCAGAATAACGGGTTTGTGACTATTTAAAACAATGCGAAAAGTATAGGACCTTGTGAGAATGAACTGTTTGTGTAGGCTGAAAAGAGTCGATAGTTTTCCCTCCGAAGTTGATGAAACAGAAAGAAATACGATGTAATCCGAGGAAGACCAAACGTCGAACCAATTTCTAAACCTCGCTCTATGAATGAACTACAGTTAGTTACATCGTGAAATTGACGTTCACCTCAATGAAAACCATTCTAAATCGCTCACTCAGCGCCCCATTCATTCATTCCAAACACTCACTCAAACCATTCAAAAACGCTCAAACCCATTGAAAATTATAGAATCGTCAACGTCAATCAAAATTCATTTAAATCGAGAAAAAAAAAATCGCGATTTCACTGACATAATTCTACTTTTAGCGACTCATAGGTTCTTGAAGCTAGAGATAGAGCTTTTGTGCATTTTTTATTAAAGGGGGGGGGATTAAAGGGAGATAATCAATATTGCTAATTTTGTTCATCCTGAACAAAATTTGCGATATTGGATTACCTCCCATGAAATTCATTCAAAAGTCGTTCCACACGCTCACTCAATTTCATTCCTAAATCATTCCAAAATCATTCACCATGTCAATTTCACGATGTTTTTAACTGTATAATAAGCCACTTTCGATTCATTTTCTCAGTCAAAATTGAGGTCACCAAAAGAGTCTCTGCAATATTTCTGTCAAAAATATTCTCTTCGAGCATACAGATAACAATCAAATTAAAATCCGATTGACCAATCAAAGTGACTAATTAATATTGAGAAGAATGTTAAACTCCCACATTTCGATATTTTGTTAATGGGCGACAAAATCATCGCCACTATAGTTTTAAAAACTGTAGTTACGACGTTTATGTAGCCCTCGAACAATTTTCTGTTTGTATTTTGAGTTTGATCACGTACAGTTAGTAACATCGTGATATTGACATGAAAATCATTAGGAAACCATGTTAAACACTATTAAAGTTCATTACGTTCAAAACATTGCGGAACTATTCAATGTCTACTAGCTTATCTGCACCTTGAAGGTAAATGGCATTTAAATATCTGAGGGATGTGGAATGACTGAGAATAGGGGCGGGGCTAGCGGTCCATCCAAACTATGGACAGATCCAAGTGGTTGTCATAAATTGAGTGTCGTACGGAAATCGTCTTGGTTTTAATACAATTTACAGTGGTTAAAATACTGTAAAGTCAACTTTACAAAGACATTACGATTTTTTCGCTCACTAGCAAATCATACATTTAGGATCGTGATGAAATGGAATTGAATGAGTATTTGGAGCGAGTTTTGGATGATTTTCAAGGGAGATAAATCACTGACGGTTATTTCGTCCAATTTGGACGAAACACCGATCATTTTTACACCTCCCTTTTAATATAATCTACTCATTTTTCTGATTTTGTGTTTTCAACGTCTAATAAGACGCTAAAGTCATCGCCAGCCAATAAAATCGTTCAATTGTGTTATTGATTCGTATGAAATTGTAATCGTTTTAAACGATTTCCAGACGTGATTGAATGATTTCGTTGCGTTTTTGAAAGATTGGAGTGAGTATTTGGAATGAATGATTGTAGCGCTTATGTGAGTGATTTAGAATGGTTTAGATTGGAGTTAGTGTCAATTTCACGGTGTTATTAACCGTACAAAGATTAGAGTGTGTTGAATCTTGTATCCATATATTTACCAAAAATCCAGGGATGTGGATCAGGGCTCCATCCGACCCCCATCTTTCTCACAAATACCTCTTGAAACCATTTTGTGAATTTTATCTTGAATATACGTTTGAGCAAGGGTAACAACTGGCCGGGTCACTAAATCAAATATAGAAAGTTCAAGTATAAGATCAAGGCCAAAATCTGAACTGGTTGAGTGTTTTATTATTGGATGCCTTTGCAATAATTCTGTTTTATAAGACCTAATCTGATTGTCTGAGGACCTTGGACCTCTGTTGAAGGCTCAATTAAATCTTCCATGTCGAATTTTGGCAAAAAACTAAGGTTCAGGTGGTGTCACTTTATCGTAAGAATGCTAAAAAAATAGCAACGGCTTTAAAAATTGATGTGACCATGGGCAAATGTCGGCTTTAATTAAGCTGCTCTTGTGAGATATACGAAACTTGGAGAGAGTCGAACCTAAAACGTTTTTTTTAAAGATATATGAAACAGTTAAACTTTTACCAAAGAGTCATATTAAGCTTATAAAATCTACGCGTACTTGTTTAACTTTAACCGTAGCCCGTAAAAACGTCGTGGAGGCATCGCAGATCGCCGCACGGACATGGCAAGGCCCTTGTGTGTTGTATAGCCTGTAATTCTGAAACGGATTATCCTACGCCCCCCCCCCCCCCCCCCCCCCCCCCCCGCGGGTACCGTGCGGTGGTCGCACGGCGGCTGCACGGTTTTCAGTGAATAAAGTTGACAAATCGCGCGGTCTTTAGGCGGGATTCGTACAATTACCTTTCGATCGCCGCATGGACACCTTAAAGGTTCCTGTGACAGCTTTATGAAAAGCCGTGCGGACACCGCACGATTTTGGGAACACTTAGGCCATAGAAAATGAAATTGTACGATGTCAAAAATATCATAAAAGAAATCGTAGGCTGCGATATCGTGCGGCGACCGTGGCTAATATTACCTAGGCTTAACGCCATAGAAAATGAAATCGTACGATGTCAAAAGTATCATACAAGACATCACAGGCTGCGATATCGTGCGGCGACGGTGGCAAATGTAAACTACATGTAGGCTGTTCTTCAGTGAAACCGGTCGATTGCATTTATTGTGATAAAGGAGATTGTCGCCACTCTTTATGCCCCCGCATCGATAGATTGGGGGCATATCATAATGTTTTTGCCCTGTCTGTTACTCTGTTTTGTCCGTTTGTCCGCAAAAAATACATTAACAATGGTCATAACTTATATTTTACTTGATGATAGCTTGGGACAAGACTATTCTCTTGGTACAAGGTTCAAGGTCATTACTCAAGGTCATTATTTTCAAGGTCAAAAGTGTGGAAATTTAGGCTGCATATTGAATTAAGTATTGCCACGAATAACAGAATTTGATTAAGGTTTGCTCATGAATTAAGTATTGTCACGGATTACAGCATTGACTTAATGTTTGTTTTAGATTACCGCATTCTATCAAACTACTGAATGGCAGTGGCGGGACCATCAGTGTTTAACAAACACATTTTGTTTATTCTAAAAGTAGTACAGAATCAGATTTAAGAAAATCAAAATGCACTGTGTACAATCTTTAAATTGTATTCCTAAAATAAAATCTTGCAGGTTTGAAAATTAAACAAAATTGAGTAGGTATTTTATATTTGTGATCTACATTTCGACCATATCTTATCTATAAAGTCATGTCCTGAATAATGGACACTGGTCATTAAAATATCTCCTGTAGTGTAAATGGGCTTTAACACAAGTTTTAAAATATATTAGTTTTATAACATGTTCAGTACGCATGTACTCCTTGTATAGCTACGTAGTACCAGATACTCAAAAATATACTCAAACTGAACATTGGCTGGATTTTCAGGTAGCAAGTCTTTCAATTCAGTTTAGGGACCAATTTTGATCACTTTCTTTCTGTTTAAGATGGCATCTCAATTTCTAAGTGCTTACGTATCATTTTGATGTCTAAAGAATTGTATCCTATTATGTTTGAATGAATGTTTATACAGTAAAAACATCGTGACATTAACACTCACCACAATCAAACCCGTTCCAAATCGCTCACTCAGTGTTCCAATCATTTTATTTTTCGAACACTTACCCAAATCATTCATTAACGCTCCAAATTCAATGAAGCCGCCGTCATAGCGCAGTTGGTAGCGCGTCGGACTGTCAGTCCAGAGGTCACGGGTTCGATCCCCGTCGGCGGCACTCTTTCTTACCGACTATTTGTCTCTCACCAATGGGTTGATAATCGTAGACCAATGTGAGATAGCAGCTGTAGGCTAGGAGAGGATGAGGTGGTTGTACTCGTGATAGAAATACCAGGAAACCATTGTTAGGTGCTCTAGCCTCCGCGATATAACTGAAAAAATGTTGAAAGCGGCGTAAAACTCCATTCAATCCATCAATCCAAATTCAATGATGCCCTTCAAAATTAAAATTGTTAAAAAATCTACGATTTCATTAACTTAATTGAATTTTGCAATCGTCTAAATACAAAGAAAGCTATTAATAGAACTTGTACGCATATCTATTAAAGGGAGATAACAAATATCACTAAGTTTGTTCATCTTGAAATTTTGTTCATCTTGATATTGATAATCTCTCTTTAATTTCATTCAGGGTTCTCTCAACCCATTAATTCAGTTTCATTCATGAATCATTCAAAAATCATCCACCTTGTCAAATCCACGATATTATTAACTGTATGGCCTTTTACAGTAAATATGGATTGCTGGTATTTCTCTCAGCAATGCTGCTACTTTTCTGAGCCTCCTGCTGCTCGGCAAAATTAGGTTTGCAATTAACCGTTGCAATTGTGTACGAATATGAAATATGATTGCAAAAGATGCGCTCATAATGCACGCAAGCTCGAGCGACCGTGATCTGTGTAATTTCCTACGCCTTGGATGTGTTGAGGTGCTTAAATTATTGCAGATAAAACAGGACCTATAAGCGTACTAGTCTTGCCAATCGCTCTGGTTGACAAAATGGTGCAAACTATTTGCAAGTTAGATCCCGCTTTGCACGCGCACTTGCGTGCAAAGCGGGACACAACTTGCAAACAGCTTGCACCGTTTTATCATCGCGAACTCAAGGTTGTCTTCTTTTTCAATTCTTGTTTACATCATTGTTACAAGGAAACTTATAAAGCTAGCGCACTTCAAAAGACATTTATCATGCCTTTATGTCGTTTTAATCGTTTTACTTAATTCAACTGTTTGACGTTTATCGCTGTTTCTATAGTTCAAACATGATGTTTAAGATTGGAATTGCATGTACGTTGACATTCATTATTTGACAGAAATGTTGTTAAAACTATTAGAATGGTTTCGAACTTCCGAACATCAGGGTTTCTACAGGATACAGTTAACAACATCGTGAAATTCACAAGATGAACGATTTTGAAATGATTTAGGAATTGAATTGAATGAGTGTGTGAATCCAGTTTTGAGTGAATTTAATGGAT